>LKNJ01003297.1:0-47708 GCA_002120245.1 Maccullochella peelii | reverse complement strand
CGTTTGGTGCCCACAGCAGGGGATTCTGTGGGCGGGCTCTCTCCGTTCTCTCTCTGAAAGAAGGTTTATTACAATATGAAGAACAAAGCTAGTACTTAGGCTGCTATACGCTGCTGTACTTAGAGAGCATTACGGTACTTGCAGATGAAGGTCAAGGCCATGCTAACCCTACTGCTAGCTGCTGTGTGATCAGTGCAGGATCTGGAACACATTGTGCAAAGCTCTCAGGGTAACTGATGGTGATGTGACTGAAAGTCAGAGCAAATATCATCATAATACATAGCATGACTAAGCAGTCTGATTATCAAGCTGGACTCTAAATCATGTATCTATAACACCAAATGCTGCATAAAGTGCAAACAACAATATAAATCACTGGTTAATCAACACAAAATGAATATCGCCTTTCATCACTGGGACACGAGGAAACAAGCTTAGTGGAATATAAAGTGTGTGTGTGTGTCTGTGTGTGTGTGCGCACTTTAAATTGGTTTTGCATTTACTCAGGGGGCCAACAGATTTATACCATGCTCTCCACTTTGTTTTGTCATATATTTTGTTGCATAACTTCAATAGAAGGTGACAGATTGAAACTAATGTTGACATTTTATTGAAAGTTTGATGTCTCCCCCACTGAGGAAGAACCGACTGAAACTTTACAGAGGAGCAAATGATTTGTGTGTTTGTGCATCTTCACTCTAGGTCTTGTTTTCCCAATTATTCCCATTAATGATTTGTGCACATGCATGAACTATACTTACAAATTACTAAGTGTACAAATTCCAAAAGACAAATTCTCTAAATTTATAAACCTGCCAGGGTCCATACAAGTCCAACCTGATAGTGTGTTTGACATAACTATTTCTTGGGTTTTTGCCAGTCATTTTCCCTGTGGAGAATGGAGAATGTGGAACAGTTTTATTTCTGTGGCTACTTAGCCGTCCACAGAGAATCACGTACGAGAAAAGACGCTGCCTCTACACCATCTACATACACTGAGAGACAGAGAGAGAGAGAGAGAGAGAGAGAGCTACTGATGCATTGCAGATAAACTGCAGATCCTAGTGTAACCCCTCCCTTTTTCTTCTCCTGTGCACCCCCCCTTCACTCTTGTTGCTCTTTTTTGCCCTGCCACTATAAATGACATCATCACTGGCTCCAGACCTCCCACTAACATCACCCCATACAGCCTGTCCCACCCTGCTCACCATCTGATCCTCTTCACCTTACACCTCTCACCCATCCATCTCAAGAGCCAACAGAGCTTTGACCTTTGCAGAATACTGCAGCCTGAAGTCTTGAGGCTCCATTACAAATGTAGGATGGTTTCACAAATCAGTAAGGACTCAATTTGTCATGAACATTCTTCTGTCAACTATTTGTTACGTAGATTCTGACACATTCTCTGTTTGTTTTTCACTTAAAATGTGAATTGTTCGCACTTTCTGGCTTAGAAATCCATCAGACATGCTAAAAGTTCATTTATATGAACCTAATTGTTTTAGTCACAGCATTTGAGTTTGTAATGATCCACCAGCAGGTCATTGAGGTTTAAACTGTGTGCACCAGCAGATCTGTGAAAACCTCTGGCAAAATTGTTAATCAATATACAACAAACCTCAAATGGGAGCTGAACATGCAATAACCTTAATCCTGCACTTGATGCAAAATAATGTAAATGAGGAAAAGTATGTGATGCAGTAAAACGGTATGAAAAGTTTCACAAACATATGATTTTCTTTAACCAAAGACTTAAATGACGCAGTTTATGTCAACCGTATGCTATCATTCTGTAATACATCATTATACATGACAAACTGGAAGCACACAATGGCTCAGGTGTAATGGTGCATCAGGACATAGTTACGACCTTGGTACCCAACATGTTTATGTACTGTATCCTGTGAAGGACATCGCCATGACAACTGCTTGAGGTTAACTGAAGATAAACCATGCCAGATGTAACAGATGGATGCTGGTGTTGTAGAGGACGGAAAAGCAATAATGTTATCACGGCGAACAAGAGAAGACAACCGTTATGGTGACTGCGAGCCAGACAGTGACGGACAGAGGGACAGGGAGGAGGCGGGAGGGAGACAAAGGGAGGGAGGAAGGAAGTCAGAGGGGGGCTGGGAACAGATGGAAAGAATAGGATGTGATAGCAAAAGATGTTAAGGACGTAGTATAAAGAACAAAAGAAATGAAATATAAAGTAAAGATGTGTAAAAAGTAGAAAAGTAATCAAGGCATAAAAGAGAGAATGCAGAAAAGTAAGGGAGCAACAGTGATAAAGAGGCAACCCGACAGACAACAGCAGCAGAGATGGAGAGGGCAAAGTACACACTGTTCCACCTGGTGTCCTGAGCAGCTCAGTATTTATGGCTGTGTATGTGTCAAGTCATTCTGTCTGGCCACCTGCATTGGCCCAAAACTGTCCTCTATGTCTTCCTCAAGCCACGCTGCCTGCAGCCACACACACACACACACACAGTTACTAACATACACCAAAACATGATAATACATTCAATATGCGCCTTCAGTATTTAGTATTTGTGCAAATAGAGAACCTTTTAACTACACTGAAAGGCCTTTATAGATAGAGTTAGTTTCATGAAATACACTATACGGCCAAAAGTATTTGGACACTTATTGTGCATATTTTGTGGGCTTTTGTTCTGGGGATGTTTTTGGATTAGAGACAAAAAACAAAACAAAAAACATGTTCAATGTGTAGCAATCACAATATTGACACCACCCATGACATGGGCCTCATCACCCAAACCACAAACACACACACACACACACACAAATGCACAAGTTATTCGTCTGTGAGGTCCCGCCGCAGCGGTGAGCTGAGCTCCATCAATGTAAATCTCCCCCGTTTGCTTCCCTCTATCTCAATGTCATTCTTCCTTTCCACTGACTCATGACATTCTCTGTTTCTCCTCATGAATATATTGGGGACAGAAGTGCAACCGGTGGCCATGTTAGGTGTGTGTGACACAGCAGCTGTAGAAGTATTCAGATCCTTTTCTTAAGTTGCAATACCACAACGCAATACTCCAAGTAAAAGTTCTGCTTTCAAAACTTTACTTGAGCGAATGCATGTCACAAACTAGGTAACAATATTAAAAGTGGCTTTGCTGCTACAGCCTTATTTGGTCTTGTATCACCTGTAGCTTATGGTGGCTAATGTTAGCTAAAGTTACTGTTATCACTGTGTAACACACGTTACTAAGTCCCTTTGCTGACTTTATGAGTCTTGTCTGCTTGTGCTACAGTTACACTACGTTACATTTAGCATTATCCTGTAGTTTCGCTTTAAATAGGAGGAAAAACTATTGAGGTCCATTGCGGACCAGTGACCATTGAGGACACTGAGGTCATGTCTTCCATTATTTTTTTTCAGAGAATTTACCTTATACAATAAAAAATTATTCATGATGGGTATTTATTTGGCTGTTTCCAGGTTAAGGCCTTTACACACTAGAGCCGTTTATTTCGTGCAATTAATTCACACGTCAATATATTTTTTCAAACTGTTGTTTTTGTCATGAGTACCTTCACACAGAAAGTGAAGATTATGCGGCGAAAAAGCGACGTTATTTTTTTTCGGAACAAGGTCGATTTTTCTGAGCTTTCACACGGCCAATAACGGCATCAACCAAGCATGTTGTGCGGAACGGACGTCACATCACAACTCCGGACCTGTTGACTGTGTTTCTCATCACCCTGTATTATATGACAAAGGACACAAAAATTAGAAAGACAATGAACTCAAGGACAACATGTGGAGCAGCACCGCCGGATGCAGGATAGTGAGTAGATTAGTTGACTTCTGGATATAGAGTAAATATTCGCAGGCGAGTATTTTGCATTTTCTTGTCGTTTATTCGTTACATCCCCGGTGTGTAAAGGCCTTTAGACTCAATATATTTTAATTTCACTACTTTCAAGCCAGCAAAATGCATGAGTAAGAATTTCAATATTTCCCCAGCAGAAATTTATTGAAAAATCAAAATAATCCCTCCAAATATTTTTTTTACTTTTTTTGTGGGGACTCGACTCATGACCTCAGTATTTCTGAAATCCTGGCTATGGCCCTGATACTATTAACTATTGATTATAAAAGGATGCTTTTATAATATATGCTCCATCTGTCATATTAATACTTTAATATTCTGCTATTAACAAACATTGCAATGCAGCTACTTAGGCCTATATCAGAAGTATATCATCTGAATAAAAGGTCATGTTGTCCTTATATTCTCTGCATCAGCACATATAACAACATATCCCTGCACTATGTCACCTAAGGATGCCCGTGCCTTGACCTCATTCAAAGGGGAATGCGCTCTCTATACATTCTAACTCTGTGGACCGGTGCCTGCATGTTGGAGGCTGGGACAGGCTGGGATGGGCTCGTCGGCTTCCCAGAGCCTGTTTCTACTGCAGTGCCATTTGAAAACACTCCAACCCTTCTGCAGTGCGCTGGAGCCCAGAACTGATGTTGAATGACTCCCCTGTTTTTGCCCAACCCACACACCCTCACACTGCCATGTACATCACACCACCGCCGCCCTCGTAGGGCATTCAAAAGCACCTCAAGGTTCTGAGTGGACAGCCCAACAATGAAATATATGCGTCTAAATTCTTGCAGCCAGCAGGGCCTGTACTGAGATACTCACGGAGCAGTGGTCAAGGACACTGTAATGTCAGCAAGCGAGGAGATTGTGGGTGCGGCTCCTGCCATATGTAATCATTTACAATACATATTAGTGCTTAAAATAGGCAGACTCACACACACGCAGGAGGAGAAAGTCATTGTGACCGTCTCTCTCTCTCTCCCTCTCTGTCTAGCTCTCTGTCTCAGCCCCTCTGTCTCTGGAGCAATCTAAAACTGGCCGTGCTTGATGCATTAGCTCTGCTTGACTAAAGCTTGCAGTGGAAAGCCAATGAGGGGGACAAGAAAATGTAGACAGGTGATTAATGGCAAACGTCTAAGTCAGCGTTGAAAAGCAGAATAAGCTCCCTACTCGCACGCTAGACCCGTAAAAAGCAGACTTTTAAAGACGATACTGTGCTATCAGTTCTGAGATGTTCATTACCTGATTTATATTTGTCAGAAATTTAGTGCAGAGTGCAAGAACTGCCACTTAACTAGTATGAATAATCACCAGAAATGCAACATATGTACAAGTTTGTGCCTTGATCAATGGCTGTTTGTGCTGGCTGCAACTGTAGAGGAGTGTGCTGATCATTTTGACAGAATTAAACAAGTTAAGTGATGGATCCTCAAAAAAGCACCAATGCAGCTGTTTTTGGTGCATTACCTCCGACATCTGGTAATTGTTTCTCATTGACCGGAGTGACCCGAGATTAGAGTGAATCGTCAAGATTGATAGGAGATCAATAGCCTGTCGGTGAGGCCGAGCCACCAGAAAGGCAGGCAATATTGATGCTTCACTGTTTGTGGGGGGAAATGTCTCAGTAAATGGATGGATAAGCTGCAAATCCCATGTGGCTTTGTACCTACTATAGTGAGGATGCTACAGATAGCTGTGGAACTACTCCTCCCAGAAGGAAAAAGTATTTACATGTGCGTCTGTGTGGTGTACAAATGTGAATGCTACGCAGGAATATACAATAAGTACATGTGCTCCCCCGTACAAGAGAATATATTTGAAATGTCCCAGTATTACAACGCTCTGCAGGGGAAAACATCCACATGTAGACTGTACAAATGACTCTCTTAATAGTTCTGTTTCTGAGATGTATAAGATAGACATCTGAAAAGATTACCTGTTAAGTCTTGACATTTTTGCAGTCTTTTGACAGGCTGTTTGACAGGCTGTTTGACAGGCTTTTTATGTTTGGTTTGGCCTTTTATGTCTCAGTGATGTTATCTAAAATAAATAAATGAATAAAATGTTTCTTGACATGGATGAATCAATTCTATTCTATTATTCTATTAAATAGCAATACATTCAACTTTGAAGTTTGAAATGATCTGTATACTGCCAGTCACTATTATTATTATTATTATTATTATTATTATTATTATTACTTATCACCTACAAATCAGTTTGTGAGTGCTTCAGTATTACCCTGCCTCAATGGTCCAATAAGGAAAACTGAAAACTATAAATGCAAAATCACAATAAAACTAATTTTGAACAATATTTTATATTAATTTAAGGAAACTGCAAATCACGTACTTCCTGCTGGCATTTCTCCTTTGTGGCTTGGAACGTAAAGGCACATCCATCCATCCATCCATTATCTATACCGCTTATCCTCAGAGGGTCGCGGGGGAGCTGGAGCCTATCCCAGCTGACATTGGGCGAGAGGCGGGGTACACCCTGGACTGGTCGCCTGTCAATCACAGGGCTGACACACAGAGACAGACAAACATTCACACTCACAGTCACACCTACGGGCAATTTAGAATCATCAGTTAACCTAACCTGCATGTCTTTGGATGGTGGGAGGAAGCCGGAGTACCCGGAGAGTGTAAAGGCACAAATGAGGAAAATATATTAATACATATTATTCATATAACATTGTGCTAACTCCTGCCACCACAATCACCACTCACTCATGAAGTGGACAAGAGATAAACGAGCTGAGGATCACTTGGTGTAGCCTCCCTGTTTTGAGAAGCCCAAGTGACAAGGCAGGCATGGCAAAGTCTTCACATCCCTCAGACTTTGTGTCAGCAACAATCATTGCATGTTCACTCAAGTTCTCGCATTAATAGTTCACTTGTAAACTAAATTGCTGTCATTTCATCACAGAAGCTTTTTCCAGCCAAGGAAACAACTGACTGCTGTTTTTGCTGGTCGCTGTCCATGGTGCTGAAATGACAGGACCATGATTGTTTCACAAGATCAATAACGTCAAATTAATATGATGATTTGTTGCTTCATAATGAATGAATTTAGGTTCTGCTCTGAAGAGGTTTCAGACTGGTTTTTAGTTTAAAGTCCAAGTTTATTTTCCAACATAAACTATCTATCTATCTATCTATCTGTTTATTTAAATCGGACACCCACGCAGCGTCTCCATTACACGTGGTCCAGACTGAACGGGACCCGGGACCATTAGCTGACGGCCTGAGGGGGAAGCGCCCTCCCCTCCCTTCCATCAATGGACGAAACAAAAGTGCTTGGACTTGCCTTGTTAGAGGCAGATCCTCAGCTATATAAGGAGCAGACAGAGGATGTCTCAGTCGCTGTGAGAGCCATACACCCCTCACCTGCACACACACACATAACATACATACACTCACATACACACTCGCCTCCACCACCTGCACCGTCCCTCTTCATTCCGGCACACATAACCTAGGTAGTCTGACCGGATGAGTTACCCGGTGGACACTATCGGAAGCCCCTTCAGGAGAAGTATGGATACTAGGACGACCAGCTACGGCTACAGCCGCTCCGGCGGCACCCCCTCCAGCGGCTTTCGCTCCCAGTCTTGGTCCCGGGCAAGCCCCGGCTCCACCATGACCACATCTTACAAGAGGAGCGTGAATATACCGGTATCCCGAGCTTACAGCTCAACGGTGCTCAGCTCCGCCGACAGCGTTGATTATAGTCAAACCTCCATCCTGAACGGAGACTACAAGCGATCTAATGAGAAAGAGCAACTTCAGGGGCTCAACGACCGGTTTGTTGTTTACATTGACAAGGTGCACTTCCTGGAGCAGCAGAACAAGCAGATCGAGGACGAGATCCAGGCACTGCGGCAGAAGCAGGTGTCGCGCTCCCAGCTGGGCGACCTCTATGACCAGGAGCTGCAGGAGCTGCGCTCGATGCTGGAGCAAATCCACCATGACAAGGCGCAAATTCAGCTCGACACCGACCATATCGAGGAGGACATCCAGCGGCTCAGGGACCGCTTTGACGAAGAGGTTCGCATCCGGGAGGAGACAGAGGCCATCATCCGTGCCCTGAGGAAGGACACAGGCGATTCGGAGTTGGTGAAGTCTGAGTTGGAGAAGAAAGTTCAGTCGCTGCAGGATGAGATCGCCTTCATCCGCAACAACCACGAGGAAGAGGTGAGCGACCTCATCGCCCAGATCCAGGCGTCTCAGGTGAGCGTGGAGAGGAAAGACCTCCAGAAGGCAGACATCACCGAGGCTCTGCGGGAGATCCGCTGCGAGCTGGAGGGCCACTCCAACCAGAACCTGCAGCAGGTGGAAAACTGGTTTATGTGCCGCTACGCCAAGCTCACCGAGGCTGCGGAGCAGAACAAGGACGCCATAAAGTCCGCCCGTGATGAGATATCCGACTACCGCCGCCAGCTGCAGTCCAAGACGGTGGAGTTGGAGTCCGTCCGCGGAACAAGAGACTCACTGGAGAGGCAGCTGAATGACATCGAGGACCGCCACAACAGCGACCTGGCCAGCCTGCAGGTAGGGAAACAGCCCCGCGGCAGCCACAGAGCCGTGCGTAAAGAGAGGATATGGTTTGAATAGATTTTAAAATATTAGATAGATAGGGGACTTATTTGATGTTTTAATGATTTGATGATTTAACAAATGTTTTGTCCGTGTTTAAAACTTAATAATTGAGTTGCTATCATGATGAAGGACAGGTTAAATCTCTCTGCTTATTATTTCATATTTTTTATATCTTAGTGACGTAGTTTTTATTTGAGGGACTTAAAAACAGCAAACTTCCTTAATATCAGTAAAACAGATCATATTTTCTTTTCTACATCATGGTTGAGGGGCTCTGTTTAAAGATTTTCTGCTGCGTGGACTTTCTTTACAAGCTTAAGAGATTTCCAAGTGTCAGGAAATGGTTAAAGGGAGACACTGCAGCAGTCTCTCTCCCTCTCTCTCTCTCTCTCTCTCTCTCCCTGTTTTGTTGAGTCAGAGGCATGGGTCGATGCCTTCATTGGCTCTGTCCTTCTCTGCATCACACCACTGAGATTTGTGGGGTGGGGGGGAGGGAGTATTGACAAGTGTGGAGGCTACCCTTGAAAAAGAGGCATTCAACATCTCTGGAATACTGTATTGCGTCAGAATATATTAAAGCAACAGCCTTTGGCGCACAGAGTCTACAGAGTTCCTAAAATGTGCAGGGGGAATAAAAGAGGGCTCATTTAACATTTAACTTTTGATTGCAGTAAGGTCAATTAGAAAAAGCCTTTTGTTTGTTGCCATGAGTCTCGGTAATCCACGGACAGTGACTATGAAACCCGCATAAATTAATCTGCAATAGAGAATGAAGCTTTTGAAAGCTAATCAACCTTGTGTTGTGTCTGCTCTGTTTTCCTTCAGGAGACAATTCACCAGCTGGATAATGAGCTCAAGAGCACCAAATGGGAGATGGCTCGTCACCTGCGCGAGTACCAGGACCTGCTCAATGTCAAGATGGCCTTGGACATTGAGATTGCTGCATACAGGTATATACTGACATGGATTTGACATAACACTTACATCATTCATTTTACAACATTTCTCCTCCTGTGACTATTAATGCACGGTGTATACATTTGTTATCCCCAGGAAACTCCTAGAGGGCGAGGAGCACCACTTTAGCACTTTCCCTTATCGTCAGGCCGTCACCTCCACCAAAAAGCCTAAATCAGAAGCTCCCAAGCTTAAGGTGCAGCACAAGTTTGTGGAGGAGATCATCGAGGAGACGAGGGTGGAGGACGAGAAGGCCGACATTGATGAGGCCCTGGCGGAGATAGCACAAGAGCTGACTGCCACACTCGGAGAAGGGGGAGAGGAGGGAGATGAGGAGGAGGGGGAAGAGGGAGGAGAGGGAGAGGAAGCAAAGGGTGAGGGGGAAGAGGGAGAGGCAGAGGGCGAGGAAGAGGAAGTTGTAGCCGCCGCTGAAGCTAAAGTTAGCGCTAGCGCACCCACTAAGGAGGAAGAAGAGGAGGACGATGGAAAAGGTGACGAGGAAGAAGAGGGGGAGGGAGAAGGTGGTGAAGAAGGAGAGAAGGAAGAAGAAGCTGAGGGAGAGGATGAGGGAGAAAAGGGGGATGATGCAGAGGGAGGCGATGAAGGAGAAGAGGGAGGAGAGGAAGAGGAGGAAGTTGAGGAGACAGTATTGTGCTCCAAAGCTCCAGAGTCTAAAACCTCTCCTGACAAAGAGAAGGCTGGAGACAAAGAAGGCAGCGGAGGAGAGGAGGAAGCTGGCGCTGAAGAGGAGGGTGGAGATCAGGATGAAGATGCCGGCAGTGACAAAGCATCCAAAAGCGGAGATGAGAAAGAGGAAAAAGAGGATGCAGACAAAGGCAAAAAGGAAGACAGTGAAAAAGACGAGAAAGCGGATGACAAATCAGAAGAAGTCGTAGCCAAGACAGAAGCTCTGAAAGCAGAAGCTGCAAAGCCTGAGGCCAAGAAGGAAGAGGCTGCCAAAACAGAGGCATCAAAACCTGATTCTCCAAAGTCTGAATCCCCAAAGCCTGGATCCCCCAAGTCTGAATCCCCAAAGCCTGGATCCCCCAAGTCTGAATCACCTAAACCTGAGTCTCCTAAATCTGAATCTCCCAAGCCTGCATCTCCAAAGTCTGAGTCCCCCAAAGAGGGCTCCCCGAAACCTGAATCCCCAAAGACAGAGACCGCCAAGCCTGAGCCTAAGGCTGCTGAAGAGAAAGAGAAGAAGAGTGACTCAACAGAAGACAAGAAGGTTGAAAAGAAGGATGTTGCCATGAATGGCGATATAGACAAGAGCAGCCCAGAAGAGAAAGAGAAGAAGGACGAGGGGAAAGAAGCCGACGTGATCGCTAACGGCGTGGACGAGAGCCCTGTCAAGGAAGATGGCAGCCAAAAAGTGGTGATCACCAAAACCGTGGAGACCATCACCACCGGAGAGGACGGATCCAAGCATGTCACCAAATCCATCACTGTGACCGAGACAATGAAGGAGGTGGACGAGGTGGAGGAGGTGGTGCAGGAGAAGCTGGTCTCCACCAAGAAGACGGAGAAGCACTCCACCCAGTCCATCAAGCAGGTGACAGAGACCGACTGAGCAGACTCCAGACAGCGGAGGAAAAGGAGGCAGGGGGGGCAGAAGCGAGGACATGAAGACAAGCAATCAACCCAGAACTAACATAACAAAGAAAATCATACAGCTAGAGCGATGTAATAAAGATAACCACTCTCAAACATACGAAACAAATCATAGAGAGAAGCCAAAACTTAAATGCTACAAATTTCAAAAATGCATGTTGAGTGATAGCTTTTACTGGGCTTCACTGCAGACGCGGTCAGAAGCAAGCGACTGAGACATTTTATCCTCTTTTTCTTTCTTTCTGCAGTTTACGGGTGAGCTCACGGGAGGGAGGGGGGTCTCTGCATGCTAGCTCAGGAGAGGGGAGTATGTTCCTCTCGTATCAGTGTGTATGGTAGAAATACACTGTAAAAAAAAAAAGTAAATATGTAAAAGGAATAAATGCAATATGGGTGGGAGAGTGAGAGAGAGAAATATTATTCAAGTGAAGAAGATTTTTGAGTTTAAGTAAAAGGAGGGGGACAGGCAGGTGGGAGAGTCCTCCACACAGACATGTGATCTACTGAAGAAGCCTTACTTGACACGTGAAGATACCAACTGAGCCAAAAAGAAACTAACAAGAAATACACAACTTACAGTGGAGAAAGAGGCAAGCAGTGATATGATAAACACATGACCACCATATACATCCAATAACTGAAGCAGTTCAAGCTTAACAAACCTGAAGAAGCTCCTAGCCTTAAACATGCTTTTTATCAGTGTCTCTTATGTTTACCTGAGTGCAAATGAAGAAAAAAAAAACACTGTAAATGCGCAGATACATGCATTCTTATATGCATAGGATGGACTTGAATTTAAATACAGAAATAAATGAGGTGCTACTGTTTGCAATCCCATGACTTTACTCATCATGAACGGTTTCCCAGCAGCATTTGCTCAATAAATGTCATAATGAAGTAAAAAAAAAAAGACTGTGTCTTGTCATTTTTTTGTTATGTATCAGGGTATGCTTGCATATACAGGTATCAAACATTATATGAGACTAGTTACATTAAGTCGTTGAAAGTATTACAACTTAGCAGTAAAGAGCTTTACAATAAATGTTCAGTCATGAAATGAATGGCTTTAAGTTTTAAATGATTTATTATTTAAATTAATTATCACATCTTATATCCCCACGTGATTTAATGTGGCCAACTAATTCAACTAATATTCATATTATCTTAACCACAGAATATTACTGCTACCAATCTGTGGAGACAGCTGTTAATGAATATTAAAAGATAATACATTAATCAAGTCGTACAGTTTTCTCTGGACCTTACCCCAGATGACATGTCTCATTTTGGGCTTCACACCAACCAGAGGAAGTTCAAGTGGAAACTTGTATGCTGTATTAAGATGTATGATTCATACTCAGACAAAATAATTTCATCATCAAAAGCAGCTCTTCAATTTTGGCAATTTTGCCAATAGTGTTATTTGTAAAAATACAGTAATCAACTAAGGATGTAACTTATCTTATCTAATTTTAAAAGTTCTTGGGTTTCCTTGAATTTAATGCCATTAATTGTTTTCATGAAATTTTTAGTAATTTTGGAGAAACCAGTGTGATAAGGTTTGCCGGACCAAGAATGGGCAAGATTTATTTCTTGGCTTCTTGGTTAATGTATTGCTGAACGATATTTCTTCAGCTTTAGATTTAAGTGATTGCTGAGAGTCCGGGTGCAAAGAAATAGCACTGCATCAGCGTCTAAAGATTTTTAGAATCAGTTTTTTAAATCCACCAGCAGAGCTGTGCTCCACCTGATGAAGAGAGCCTGCTGACTGTCTACAGATAATGTCTACTCAAGGGAATAAAATAACTGAGCAGCTGCTGGGGGATGCCAGGTGTCAGAGGATAGTGTGTGTGATCAGTGTGTGGGTGGCTTCTTATCATCACATTAGGGAGGAATATAAACTGTTACTACTAGCGTCTCTGTAAAGTAAGCTTGAGGCAATTACAAAAACAATGTTATAGGTCATCTTGTATCAAGATATAAGTAGTTTCAATGGGTGCCAGTTTTTATATTTCACATGTAAATGGAATAATGACACATAACACACTTTGTCATTGCAGCAATCATTACCATCATCATTTCTCTTATTCGGTAAAAGCATGCAAGTACAGTAACTAATGGCGTACTTGTCGCTACTGTGCTATTCAGTGCACGCATGCATGTACTTCATGCCACCTCTCCATAAGTCAGTGGCTTCCTGGTACACAGAAGACATCCGCAAACTTGGAGGATCATGGAAGCTCATCGGGCTGTCCTCTGTCCTGCCTTTCCTTCATTCTTCATGTTACTCTTAAAGTGAGACTATATGTAACTTTTGAACATAGAAAAACCCATTCTTTCTCTTATAAATGAAAAGCCGAATTCATAAGCAGTATAACATGCTTGCTCAATTCAGTACATTCAGGGATTTTTCTGCTACTACTAGCCTTACTCGGTCTGGCATGACCAGTAGTTTATGGTGGCTAATGTTAGCTAGTATTAATCTTATTAACCTTAGATAAAGTTTGTAGTGTAACTGACGTTACTGAGTCATTTCATTGACTCCATGACTCTTATATAAATTGTAAATGCTAAAACACTATGTTTGCTGCCTGTGTATGTGCTCACTTTAATAGGTAGCCTATCTAATTAAGTTTAAAGCGAGACTATGTAACGCTTGCTGAACAGCAGCCACTGTGGCCATTAGTTCACAGTTTCAATCACAGGTTAATGACACACATCTTTTGCCTACATTCTTCATGAGTCAGTTTCTTTAAAGACATCACCATTAGGGGACCTGACTGAGACCAGTGGAATGTGCCACAGGCAGGAAACAACAAACTCCTAAAGAGGTATAATGAGTTGACTTCTTATTTTACTTTTCTGTGACACGCTAAAATGTAATGTACAGTAGCACAAGTAGATTCGTAAGTTACTAACATTAGCTAATATTAGCCACCATAAGTTATGGATCAACTTTTCATTTGTGAGCATTCATTTGTAATTATTTTAATGATTTTTTTCAAATGTTACATAGTCTCACTTTAAACACCATGAAATAAATCTTAAAATACAGTGGGATTTATTTTGATTGACTACACTACAAGTACTGTATAACTACTAATTTACTTGAGTAGCCTATGTCCATTTTATGCAACTTTATAGTTCTACTCCAGCTCAGAGACAAATATTGCACTTTTTACTCCACTAGCTACATTTGTCGCACAGCTTTGGTTAGGCCTACTAGTTACTTTTCAGATTACAATTTATCATGCCCTTCCTGTCCAGGGAAAACCATGCACCTCCAAGTTTGGTGATTTGAATTTTGAATTTTTCTGATAAACTAAAAGGATTAAGTGTTCTTTTGTGGGTTGAGAAATGTCTCTTACTTCTTAAGATAAATAAACCAGTTAAAAACCCCTTGGATTCGATTTTTGAATGCAGGGCGTGGAGGGAGAGATATGATAGGCTGCTGCGTGAGGTGGCAGGGACAGGTGTATGTTCCAAGAACATCCATCCATCCATCATCTATACCGCTTATCCTCGGAGGGTGCGGGGGGGGCTGGAGCCTATCCCAGCCGACATTGGGCGAGAGGCGGGGCACACCCTGGACTGGTCGTGTTCTAAGAACATTGGGAAGTTATTGTAGTTGGTTAGCAGTTGCAGCAACTGTGACACACTGCTTAGGGAGGCAACTCACTCACAGACATGATACACATACCTCCGATGTCCATTGCGAATAAACGTCCATAAATCCGCCTAGAAATCATAGAAAAAGACGTTCCAAAATTGCCTAAAAATCCTCACGTTTTTAAGTTTTCTTCAGTAACAAAGTAATCCAGTGACAGTTGTCTGTACATCCATAGGTACTTTGCGAACATAAACTGCTTGGAGCTAATTCGTCATATTTTTAATGGTGCCAATTTGCCAAAATGTAAACAAATATAGGCTTAAAAAAACAAGGGTCAAGTTGTTGCCCACTGCGTAACTCACTGAATGAATAGCAACATTATACTTCCTGTTTAGCATTATGGGAGATGTAGTTCCAAAGCGTAGAGCATGATTGTCCCCAAATAGAAGACAAAGAACAATAGTAGGAGTGACAATACTTAATATTAACTTTTTTCGTGTTGCACTATCAATATTTTTTTGACATTACTAAATCTTAGAATGTTTCATAAAAATGGTCGGGGAGGGGTTGTTTGGGGGGCCTCAGTTCTCTCGATTTTGTGTGAGGGGGCCCCGCAGTGTCAGGCATGGTTGTAACAGGAAAGTCACTGTTTCTCATCACCCTAATCAACTGGGAAACATGTGGAATTAGTGAATTACACGTGATCACATTTCTCAACAACCACTGGCGAGGTTATGGAACAGGGGCTTATGCTGTAAATCTGTGTCCTTCATCTACTAGTCAGGTGTTAAAAGTTACATTAGGACTTGTTTATGCTTTACCGAGCTCAAAATCAGTGACACACATGGCTTTAAGAGGTGTTTATTTAGCCACCAAAAACTCACACACTCACATTTGCAGTCAGCAATTACACGTTACACTCATCAGGAAGTGTGCAGCCAGGCCATTATGGACTACTCCAGATTTTGGCAAGCAGTTAACCTTGTTTGTTGCTGTAAATGACTATTGCACTATTGTTTATTGAGCACCGTGTTAACAAGCAAATTTGAGAGGATAGCGTAGACATCTCTACTGGTTATTGAGCTGAAGTCTTGACTGAAGTTTGCAGAGGCTACTGGCTTACTTTTTACCCTTTGTGCTTTTTTCTTCGGCAGCTTCAGGTTTGGCTGCTATTCCCTCCTCTTTCTCCTTTTTGGCGTCAGTCTTGTCGTCTGTTTTCGGAGCAGCTTTGTCGTCGTCTTTGTCCTCTTTTTCGTCAGCTTTGTCGTCTTTCTTGGCATCAGCTTTATCTTCTTTCTCTTCACTTTTTTTTGCTTCTTCCTTCTCCTCTTTGTCTGCTTCTTTTGCATCCTCATCTTTGTCGTCAGCTCCTTCTGTTTTTACCTCCTCTTGTGCTTCTTCTTTAACCTCGGCCTCCTCTGCCTCCTCTGCCTCCTCGGCCTCCTCTGCTTCTCCTTTGTCCTCTTTCTCCCCCTCATCTTCAGCTGCCTCTGTCACCTCTTCCTTTTCCTCCTCCTCATCACCACCTGTAAGAATAGATGAGAATTTTATTATTATTTGTCACCATGACTTAATAATTTATGTTTAATGGAGCAATTACAGAATATAATCAAAAAGGATGCACTAACCCTCTTCTCCCTCCTTAGCCTCTCCATCTTCCTTAACCTCTTCTTCATCTTCTTTCTCTTTATCTCCCTCCTCCTCTCCTCCCTCTTCCTCTTCCTTCTCCTCGTCCTCCTTTGTCTCCTCCGTCTCCTCTCCTCCCTCTTCTTCCTTCTCCTCCTCCTCTTCCTCCTTAACCTCCTCCTCCGCCTCCTGCTCTTCCCCGGGTGGGCTGGCCTCTGCTTGCTGGGCGTGGCTGGCAGAGATGACCCCCTCGGTGGTGCTGACGCTGGAGCTGAGCAGGCGTGACGTCATCAGGTAGGAGGTGCCAGAGCTCAGGCTGGAGAGGATGGGCCGGGTGAAGCAGGGCGCTGATACACTGTGGCTGTACAAAGAGGACACTCCCCCAGCCACTCCCACACTGAAGCGAGACTCCTCCCCTTCCAGCAGCTTCCTGTACAGGTTGGTAAAAGGGCAGTTAGTGGCCGTTTACACTATACACTACACTAGAACACTCAACACTATGGTGTCTGATACAAAGTGAGGAAGATGAAGCACATGTATCCTAATAGATCTCTGATTAGGGCTTTATCCCAGAATGTGTTTACCAAAATAAAAGTGGCCTGCTCTTTTTGACTTTTCTAGCCAAAACATCAACATGAATCAATCACGCATTTAGTTTTGGAATATATTTTGCAGACCTATCCATATAAAAAGAAACATGAGAAATACTATAGCTTAACTTAAATATTAACGAATATCTTCACCTTACAAGAAATTTTAATTCATTATTATTTCTCAGCCTCACTGTTACTGCTTCTCACCTGTATGCAGCAATCTCAATGTCCAGAGCCATCTTGACATTCAGAAGGTCCTGGTAGTCTTTCAGGTAGCGTGCCATTTCGTGTTTAGTGCCCCTCAGCTCACCCTCCAACTCTGAAATGGTGTCCTAAATAGAGGACAAACTCAAGTCTTTTATGAGTCATAAAGAAGAAAGACATCTAACATAAAATGTAAGTAATGTAATAGTTTTAAAGATTAATATCCAAAGATCAGAATAATTCATACCAAATGATAGTAGAATACACCTTCAACCACTACTGACCTGCATCGCAGCGATCTCAGCACTCTGCTTCTCCTCCATCTCATGCAGCTGCTTCTCCAGGGAGTCATTGAGGCCTCTGCATGCATCGATCTCCAGCAGGCGGGCCTGGAGCTGGCGTCGGTACTCTCCTGCTTCGCCCTTGGAGCTTCTCATGGCATCGCTGTGCTGGGCCACAGTTTCAGTCATGGAGCCCACCTTCCCTCTGAACCACTCATCTGCTGCCTGCATGTTTCTCGCTGCCAGCCTTTCATACTGGGATCGGATATCCCTGAGAGCCCCAGAGAGGTCTGGAGTTGCGGCCTCAGACTCTACGGCCACCTGGACACCCAGCTGGACCTGGGCCTGAAGCTCAGCCACCTCGCCTTCATGAATCCTCTTGAGGAAGGCCAGCTCCTCCAGCAGAGTTTCGATGTTCTTCTCCAGCTCAGCCTTAGCTAAGGCAGCCTGGTCGGCCTCACGACGGGCCTCCATCAGCCTGCCCTCCGCCTCTTCACGAGCCAGCACCTCCTCCTCATATCGACCCTGCAAGGCGCTCAGGGTTTGTTCCAGCCGCTCTCTCTGTCCCAGGACAGCCTGTTGTTCGGCCCTGGCCTCATCCACAGCTGCTCTCAGGGACCGGGCCTCTTGCTCGTACAGCGCTCTCAGGCGGGACGGCTCATTGTACCTCTGCCTCAGCAGCAGTAGCTCTGCCTCCAAAGCGCGGTTCTGCTGCTCCAGCTCACGCACTCTCTCAATGAAGCCAGCAAAGCGATCGTTGAGATCCTGCAACTGGCTGCGCTCTTGGGTGCGCACAGTGCGGAACTCAGAGCTGATCTGGGCTGCCTGGCTGAGCTCCAGCTCCAGGGAAGAGGCATGTGAGGAGGAGGAGAGCAGCACCCGGCCGGGAGAGGAGTACTGCAGACGGGAGGAGGACAGCGGGGAAGCATGGGAAGAGTAGACGGAGTGGGTCCTCCCTCTGGTCACGACACGTGGGGGAGCCTCGACATACCAGCGTCTGTATGACGGGGTGGAGTAGTAGGGGTCATATCCGATGCTACTCATGGCTGAGTGGTGGGAGGACAGGCTGCTCTCCCGCTCCTCTTTGTGTATGCAGGGCTCAGGTTTAAGCCTCAACTGCTTGATGCTGCAGCAGCCTGTGCTTTTATAGGAAGAGTGAGCTCTGACGCAATCGCTTTCCCCATACTCTGACAATGCAGGCTCGATAGGCTTACACTGCAACGGCAAGAAATGAGACAGAAAAGAAATATGGGAATGAGTGTAGGAGGGAAATGAGCGAGGGTTAAAGATCCATACTTCTGTTCTACTTCGTCTTGTTCTGACTTTGGCACTGACAGTTCAATCAAGCCAAGTTTCTAAATAAAATCACTTGTAATAAAACAGATTAAACACAATGTGCTTCACAGTGCAACAAGAAACATAGCACATCACCATTTCTTATATAGAACCTAAACCTGGACTTTGACCACAGCAATACTGCAAATAAATGTGATACATTTTGTTTGGAGTTCCATATATTATACAGAGCAAAAACATGGCTAAAGCATACTTGCTGTGCTATCCTCACTGCAGGAGAGAGAGAGAGAGAGAGAGAGAGAGAGAGAGAGAGAGAGAGAGAGAGAGAGACAGGGTGAGGGGGAGGGGTGTCCTGATTTAACAATCGTGACACAGCATCTCTCCTTCTGGTGGAGAACAGAACTACAGCCACGACCTCAAAAGACCTGCAATGATAAAATCCCACCCAAACAGAAGATTAGAAGACACAATATAAACTAGAAGAAATATAAGTATATCTTCTAATTTCTTAGTCCATCAATAAGCTCTGCTGTTTGCAACATGCTGTGTCTGTTTTCCTTTATGTTAATAATATTTACTATAAATGTTCAGCTTTGTTCTGACTCTGCAAAAGGACCTTATGGGAAACTAACAGCATATATTACCTGGGTTCACCAACACAGGCAGAAACAAAAATGGCTGGTCTTGAATCTGGCAGGAATTTAGATTGTGATATGTTTTTTTTTGCATAAATTAAATCCTCCTCCTAAATTACATTGGCTGTGCCAGTGCCACAAGTCATTTACAGTATTTAATAAATAAGGTATATAATGTTGTCCTTATGATTTGACATGGGAGAAAGCAAATGTTATGATCACTCATCAAAACATAAGAAGTTCATATTATACCTATATTTAAAAAAAGAGATATTTGCCTTTTGTCAGGTTGTTCTTTCAATTGTATAAAAGACACACAGTGTCTCATCTGCAGCACTGATACCCTGGCAGGCCAATTACACCCAGCCGCTGACGTGCATTTTCTTTTCTTGTGTGACTGGTGAGTGTGTGTGAGGTATGCAGTGGCTCAGTGAAAGCTTAGGTTGGGAAATTAATCTTGCGTTTGCGCTCCATGCATAAATGAAGTTTATTGCAGTGCTTTGCAGCAATATCTGTGTGTGTGTGTGTGTGTGTGTGTTTTTGTATGTGTGCAAGTTGTGCATGTGTGTGTGTCTCTGTGTGTGTGTGTGTGTGTGTGTGTGTGTGTGTGTGTGTGTATGTGCATGATCCATAGTGTGAATGCTCCAGGAATTTGCCTATGCAGCAAAGGCCCCCAGTGCTTACAGACGGTGCTGTGCCCAAACAGAAGTGAGGCAGGCAGTGAGAGGTGGGAGACTTCAGAGGGTGCTGCATGGACTCTGCTGCAGGCTGAGTCATCGTAACAGTTGTGATCACACAAACCCCCGTGTGTACACTTTTTCCCACCCTAACAGCAGTCTGACAATCTGCACCAGGGCCATTTCTGGCAGACAAGATGCGTACAGGACGTGGGGAAATGAAAGAGAGAAAGCAAACGTCCAGGCTACGCACAGAACAGCATAACAGTGCCATTTTACAGTTAAGTGGTGGCAGGTACAATGTTACTCTAAAATTTGTGATGTAGAGGATCATTGATTCACTGGGATTGGCATATGCTTGTTGCAATAGTGGTGAAGTCAAACAGCTTGCTTTATATGGTAAGTAGTTGTGGAAGTAGTATTTATCAGCACTTTGAAGGCACGTGAATGCCCTTTGGGCCACTAGGGGGCAGACAAACGCAAAAACAAGCTGACAGATACACAGCCACCACCACAAATAATATTGCCTGCTTTATCATTTACAAGACATGGGGCAAAATAAGCTTTAATATCACATACATAACAAGACATAACATTCAGACAGACAATGAAACAAATGCTACAAACACATACTGTATGTTACTTCATACATTATGAATAAGCAGCTGCAGTGCAATCACTTTCATCACTTGCTTTCACATTCAGTGCTTAGCCTACACAGGTATACAGATTTTAAAGGGAAATAAGCACCTCAGCTGGATACAATGCACCAAAACCCAGTGTAACATGATGCCAGGCCTACTGAAAACCCAAAGTCTAATTTAACAATTTGACAGAGTAAACTCGTATTATGATGAACCTGATGAATACAAGTCTAATTTTCACTCTCCTTTTCTTCTATTCTCCATCAAATCCTGAAAAAAATATCTGGCTCTTTCCATGCTAGATGTTTGACAGCAGTATGTTCAACAGCCTTCTTTATCTGTCAGCTGTTTGGTGCTTGGCAGGCAGCGTAAGCAGCTCTTTTTTTTGCTAGAAAATGGTTGCCTACAAGGATTGATGACACTGAACAAAACAGTAAATGTGCCATAAAATCAAAACAATGGGCTAAAACAGGCTAAAAGGCTCCATAGAGCAGCAGAGCGAGGTATTAATTCTCCAGTATTTTGCCACTGAAAACTGTGGTTTCATATGAATTTCGTTAACATCAATTCACCATAGAACCAGAGTGACCCAGGCCACAAAAAGGTGCATACAGTTTTTTTTCCTGCAGCATCATTCTTGTTAGTTCCTACTTTGTACAATACAATAACCTAACCCTTTTCATGATCACATGATGCAGGTTGGCCCTGCGCCTGGAATGCCATTAATATTATATTTTGGGACTATTGTATTTCTCTCTTTTTTCTATATATGGATCATTATTTGATTGGGAGAGGTGGGAAACATTGATTTTGCCTGACAGCTCAGCTTTGGCTCTGCGGCTTACTGTAGTTTCCAAGCTTGATCAGCACTTTTATTTCTATCCTGTAAGTTTGAGTGCATCTCAGCTTCCCAACATCAAATTTCATGAAGGATACTGCAGAATACTTTAACTGTTTGTCTCAGTGACATATGATATTTTCTATATATATAATATGTGTGCACTTACACAATGTTCTCTGTACTTACAGAGTACTTACTACTATGTAAGTTCTCTGTAAATACAGTGTACTTATAGGGTACTTACTCTGTACTTACTGTACTTTCTCTGTAAGTACAGTGTACTTTGTGTAAGTTATCTTGCATGGTGCATGTAATAAAACGATGCATAAATGGTACTAGAGCAACTCCTAGAGGTGATGTATAGAAATAACACTTCATACAGTCCTGTGCCTGATAAAGATTTAACACAGAGACTTTAAGATTATTTGTTAAGATATGATGATATTTCAGGTTAGACCAGGTCCAGCCCCTTTTTTTTACACTCCTTTAATGCCTTTTGCTGTTTCTGCATCTTTACCATGTTCTTAATTTTTACCTAAATTGTATTAACAATAATTATTATTTGTAGAAGTAAGAGTATTAGCAGAAGCAACTGCAGCTGTGGTTTTCAGTTAGTGGCATCATTTGTGTTGCTGGCATTAGCAGTTACATGTACAGTAAGAGAAAGTGCATACTGTATGCAGCGGTTAATTCAGCTGTGTTTTGGCAACATGGATTTCCCCCACCACAGTGTTGAAACTGAGTGTACCTGTATGGGCCTCATTGCCATTGCTATACACACAACAAATGCCCACATGTGAACTCTTCTTCACAGTGTAATGAGCTGCAGTTTCTCTCAGAGTAAGGTGCCTCTCTGCAGCCAACTCTGATCTTTAAACTTTTGTTCCACAGATCTCAGTTTAAAAGTCATGTTGCTATTTTGGCCTAATATCTGACCTCTGGCCTTCCCAGCCACCACAAGTCCCTCCAGCCCAGCAGAGGTCTGGTTCTATTGGCTGGGCTTGTATGTCTATCAGAGTATGAATGCCTCTCACAGGTGGAAAGTAAAGGAGGCCTGTCTGCTATGCACTGTCACAATCCAGGCTGCTATAAAAAGGGTGTGGTATGCTGGCTAGGGCTCACTGTTGGTCAGCCAGTGTGTGTGTGTGTGTGTGTGTGCACAACTTAGAAGGGCTGAGGGCACCGTGTTTGCTTTAAGGTAAACTCAGGAGACACACTGCAAGCATGACTGGTGTCCATCGTTTGGTTATTGTCCGCCACGGTGAGAGCGCCTGGAACCAAGAGAACCGCTTCTGCGGCTGGTTCGATGCTGACCTCAGTGAGAAAGGTGTGGAGGAGGCCAAGCGTGGAGCCCTGGCTATCAAGGAGGCAGGCCTCAAGTTTGACGTGTGCTACACCTCCGTGCTGAAACGTGCTGTCAAGACCCTGTGGACCATCATGGAAGGCACAGACCAGATGTGGCTGCCTGTGATTCGTACCTGGCGTCTGAATGAGCGTCACTACGGAGGCCTCACTGGTCTCAACAAGGCTGAGACAGCTGAAAAGCACGGTGAGGAGCAGGTGAAGATCTGGCGCCGTTCCTTTGACATCCCACCTCCACCCATGGACAAGGACCACCCTTACAACAAAGTCATCAGTGAGGTGAGACAATTTGGAATAAGCAATACATTAATATGATTTTTTTATCACAAATGAACCATTCCTTAGAGAGCTGCTTCAACTAATGAAAACCAATCAGAGTAATATCATAAAGCAGCAATTGGCAAAAATTAATTTTAAAGTGCTCCAGTGTTTGCTCAACAGCCAGTTATGTAACTTATGTTTATTGTTGTGGGAGTAAACTACCTTCTACTGTTCTTACTACCTCCAGTCCCGGCGCTACAAGAATCTGAAGCCTGGTGAGCTGCCCACATGTGAGTCACTGAAGGACACCATTGCCCGTGCCCTGCCTTTCTGGAATGACGTCATCGCCCCCGAAATCAAGGCGGGAAAGAACGTTATCATCGCTGCCCACGGCAACAGCCTCCGTGGCATCGTCAAGCACTTAGAGGGTGAGTGTTACAGTTTGTAGTTGGACAAAGCTTTAAAAAAAACAACAAAAAAAAACAAAAAAGCAGATGAAGAAGAAAGTTCTGCAGTGAAAAGTAGAGGTGAACGAAAATGACAAAGAGCAAATTAACCGAATATTTCGGTTTGAAAACAGCTTTCATTGCATATGCATACAAGGCCAAGACCTAAATAATCACAGACAGACACTTGTCTTTACACACACACACACACACACACACACACACACACACACACACACACACACACACACACACACACACACACACACTGAGTTGTGGATTACAGTGTATAAAAATAGCATGCAGGGACTCTAGAGCTCAGGGACAGGGGAGAGGGTCATGAGCTTGGTTCCCATTACAGTCACGACCTTTATGTAGAAAGGTTGTGGTCGGACATGGATAAGGCAGTTATACAGCCAGAGAGCCTTGAGGGCGATAGTAAATGTCAGATAGGAATGGTAGGTATCAAGGCGAAGCATGAGAAAAAGAAGTAGATCAAGTTTCTTAGATTATAAATTACAGACTGCTGTAATATTAAGAAAACCTGCCCTGCTGACTACTTTTATTATGTAAGACCATTGTCTTTCCTGTCTGCCTATCTTAGTCCCAGACAGCCTTTTATTGTATCAATTACATTCCCTCTGTTTTGCCTGCTGATCTGCCTGTCTATCTGCCTGTCTTTCCAGATATGTCTGACGCAGCCATCATGGAGCTGAACCTGCCCACAGGAATCCCCATTGTGTATGAGCTGGACGCAGACCTGAAGCCTGTTAAGCCCATGTCTTTCCTCGGTGACGAGGAAACCGTGAAGAAGGCCATGGAGGCCGTGGCTGCCCAGGGCAAAGCCAAGAAGTGAGCCTGCTCTGGAGACTCCGTGAGGAGGCCGAAAAAAACAAAGAGACTGTTCCCCCTTTGTCCTCCAACCTTTCCACCTGTCCATTCGTCCATCCTTGTAGTCCATTCCAACCGGGGAAATGTTTAATGGTTCTTTTGGAGATGTGCCATTTCCAGCACATTAGCCCTGTTTGTTTAAATGACAGACAGAGGGATGACCTGTCTATGAAAGCAGACAAACATTTTATGCAGCCACACATCACTCAGCCCTTTTAAATTGTGGTCAAGCCCTTTGTTGAGGGCCTCACCACCCTGGCACAACCAATAAAGAAACCATGTTTTTATGTAGGCCTGTGTCTGTTTAATTTTTCTCCTTATCTTCTCATATCACTTTCCCCTTTTTCTTTCTTCAGATTACATTGTCATCCTTATCCATTACCCCTATTCTTCTTCACTTTCCCATTTGGAAATCAGTGGTTTCAGCAAAGTGCAAAGGTGCTGTGAAATCTCATCTAGGAGGTAGGGAGGAGGAGGAGGAGGAGGAGGAGGAGGGGAAAAGAGAGAGATAACACAGTCAGAGACAAGTCAATGGGTTCATCCTGGCTGCATTGCCATGATGCAGGAAAGAGCTTGTCTGAGAGTTTTTGCCTGCCCTCCCTTCCAGTCAGTTCACACTGAGAAGCACACAGGCAAATAATAATTTTAAGCAATTACCTATCAAATAGTGAGTCTTTGTAACAGCTCAGTCTTGTCCTTTTCGACAAATGAAAGGAAAAACCTGAATAGGAGGATCTTAACGAGTACATTATGCTAGGAGTGGTCTCTTTCAGGACGATAATGCCTCCATCTGCACGACACAAAGGATCACTGAATGGTTTGATGAATATGAAAATGATGTAAATCACATGCTATGACCTTTGCAGTACTCAGTTTGAACCCCAATCAAGATTTTGGGCCGATGTTACAGAGCACTGTCCACCACAGCCATCTAAACACTGAATGAGGGAACATATTTCCCTCCAGTAGAGTTCAAGAGACTTGAAAACTTTATGCCATGGATAACTGAAGCTGTTCTTTTGGCTTGTGGTGGCCAAACTTTGACAATTTATGTTGGTTTTTCCTTTGTGTTTCAAACATTTAAACTGTCTTTGCAAGTACATGGTTTTCTTGTAGCCATTTAGATCATTATTTTCAGGTGTGAGCTCACAACCGTAAGGCACGAGGTGAAACATAACAGCAGGCAGCCTTTATAGTGGCTCTGTAAAACTGCACTTAGGCACAGTGGTTCTTTGAGCCAAATGCTTATGTCAGTATGCCAACATGCTCACAATGGTAATGCCAAGCTGCTGATGTTTAGCAGGTGAAGTGTTTACCATGTTCGCCTTCTTACTTTAGCATGTTAGCATGCTAACATTAACTATTAGCACTAAAGACAAAAGTACAGCTGAGGCTGTGGAATGTCATTAGCTTTGCAGGTATTTGGTCATAAATTGAACAAATTGACAGGATGATGATGCCAGATGAAAAGCACAGAGTTATTACAATTCATCCTGATGGATACATGATTGTAGAAAATTTACTGAAGATGTCAGTGTCACATTTGATAATTCCTTCATATTTTGTAGATCACACAGACTGATTCTAGTATGTGTAGTCACAACAATCCTTTTCCCTCTTTCAGTCACATTACAATAAAGCGCCAGTAACACATTATGTACAGTAGCATTCACTAAAATAGGTTTATTTTAGCATGGTCTTAGCTTATCCTAACACATTACACACATTTCTTTCTGAGTATTAGATAACATGACATCACATTATATTGCATTAGTAAAACAAATGGAATCGGACAAACACAGTTCAGCAGGACTGCAGAGGAAGGAAGGTAAATGATCCTGGTTCAGAGTTGGATCTAATGTTGTCCTGCCATCTACTGGCCACTAAGGGGAACACCAGGTAACTGTGAGAAATCAAACCAGAAGGCGTTTTGCAACTAAAAATGTAGCTTGGGTTGGTATGTTAAGACAAGTTTTTGAACCAATTTAATTATTGTAATGGAACTGGATCATTTATGCCACGTCTCAAACCTAATGTCTGAGGATTGGAAACACCATTTTCACTATTTTTTAGGTTGTATGCAGCATTTGTCCTTTTGATAGTCCACAGGTGGCCTCATGCTGACTTGCAAGGCTTATCCACAGCATGTTGTCACTTATTTGACAGGTCGTTATCATAGCAGTTCAAATTCATTATTCAAGTTAAAAATAATAGCTTCCTCATTATCCTTTAGAAAAAAAAAGACATTTGAGGGGGCAGACAGGCACTGTACCATAAATCAGATGAAGAGCAGGTGAAGTCAATGTTCAAACAGGTTCAGGAGCGCAGTCATTGTTTAAATCTGCTGTGTTTTGATCAGTAGCACGTTTAGCAGAGGTTTTCCTCTTGAAGCTCTTGAAGAAGCTTGGGAGAGATGCTATCTTGTGTGGGTTTTTCTTGTACATGACTGCTTTATCAGTTTCTGCTTTGGACATTTCTACATACTCTGCAGCACTCGTCACATTCTTTTCTATGTTGTTGATCAGCTCTCCCTGATAAAAGAAAAACATAATTAACACCATTCAGGTTTTGGGTCCAATGACATCAGTACATCGCTTTATAGTCATCATCATGAAACATTTCCAAATGAGGCAGCCATCTTACCTGGATCTCCAACAGCATGGCAGTGTCGGCAAATATCTCGTGCATCTCTTTGATGCTGGACTCAAGGCAGATGATGTCCTGATGACGAGATTCAATCTCACTCAGAGCCTGGCTTGAAATCCGAGCGTCAGGATTGATCTGTGAAAGTGCGCCAGTTGTTTTTATAATCATCATCATCTAAATAGCTTAACATTACATTCTAACTGCATATTTGAATGATCAACAACAACAAAAAACAAAACTACAGTTTATTTATTGCATAGCAATTTTTTGTGGCCCAGAACTGAAGGAACTTCCACTAACATCAGATATGAAGATGGCAAGATTGTCACAGTGCAGCATATCCTCCAACTCTTCATCTGTAGTCACTTTATCCACTGAAATAGAGATAAACACATTTCCAGACGATTGTACTGGGTGTACAGCTTAGTCTAACAGTCGTCATATCAAAACCAGAATTTTAAATAGAAGGTCGCCACCTAAATTACCTATTTTTCAGAGAAAAAGTAGTTTAAGATAGATAATTAAATTTAATACTGAGCTTCTTACTCATAATAATAAAAGTAATTGGGTACTACCACCCCAACATCTGGAGAGCTATTAGTATAGAAAACACTTAACACAGGTATTTCTTGCTAAGAAAGAGTTAGGGGCTCCTTCCTCCCTCCCTAAAATACAATAACTCCTACAATACACTCCTGGTGTACGATATGAAGCCCATTTAAACAACACTGAGCAGAGTGGGAGGAGGAACAAGTGTTTTGTTTTTGGCAACTCACCAATCTCCAGCTGTCTCTGAATTTGCGCTTTGCATTTCTCTCTGAAGGAGATTTGCGCCTTGTGGTAGCCCCTCATGACTTCAGCAAACCACCGAGTCAGGTGGGAGTGCTGGTGAAATGTAGTCAACAGAATTTGAAATCAGATTATTGAACCAGAATTTAAAAGAAATTAATTTAAACATCAATCTTGTACACAGACCATTGTTGTCAGTAGTGAATTTGACAGGTGCGTATTGAGGCCTCTGTGAAATAAGTCCTTTGTTTTTTTTCTCCCGGAGGATGTAATAAAGTCAGACCATTTTTATGCAACTGGCTTATTACAGGAAATAAAAGTACAGCCAGACCTGGTTCTTCTGAATACGCTGGAGTACTGAGCCCCTTTTACTGTTCTCATCCACAGGCAAGTCCTTCTGCATTGCTGGAAGAACATAAGACAGATCTAATATAAAATCAAGCACAGGACCAATTCAAAACTTCAAATAAAACTCAAAACACACTATTCACAACTCCATACATGGAGTCATAGAAAACATATTGGTTAAATTACAGATTGTTTGTTTTCTGTAACTTCTATATCTTCCTACAATCTGGGTTTTGTTTATCTGAGACAGTGTATTTACTGAGGATCAGCAGTAGAGAGGAGTGCAGTAGGCTTCCTTTTCTATCCATTTGCAAGTCAAATCCTGTATTATGAACCATGCAGTCCCACAATTTGAGGAAGTGTGATTGTGATGTGCTGCACAGTTCCTCCTCATCGTCTCAAACAGTAATGGTACACAGCCACATACTGATAAGTCTGCACATTGAAAAACTGCTGTGAAAAACTGTTGTATCTGCACTAGCTGTGTTACATCTCATCTACAGTACGAGACATATCAATACCTACTGTGCAAAGCACATTGTGCAAGGACTCAAAAAAACACATCTCCACGTACATTTCAGCTTGGCTCGGACCAAGTTGGCGTTCTTCTTGGTCTCATTGTTCAGCAGCTCCAGCTGGTCTTTGTTTCCTAAGAACATCATAACAAGTTCACTTTATATAAAGAATAATTTCAGCATGCAGTAACTTTGGTGATCCCTTAACTTTGAGATGCATATTGTCAAAAATGATTATCATCTAGTGATGGGTTTATGAAGCCTTATTTGTGCCAAAAAAAAAGAGTGTCGAAGCTTCGGGGCTTCACACGCCACCAGAACAGTATGGAGTGAATATATTCTCAAAAAGATTTATAAATGTGTATTACATGATTTGTAATTGAAAAACAAGATTTGTGCGTATTTTGGGTACTCGCAAACCAAAAAAACAGTTTTACAAATGCAAACATCACAACCTGAATAAATATGTATATTTTACTTACAGATTTTTAACTTCAACTTCACAGATCTGATCCTTTTCACTTTCAAAAAGCTTCCTGCACATACAAATGTCTTTGCATTCATTTACAGATTGCAAAAAGCGGATGCCGGCTGACCCTAACACCATTGTGTGCACTCCATAAGAGAACGCCATGGCGGGACATCCCGGTGACTCGTCGTCTGAAGTGAGTATAAGCTAAACGACCTGTTGCGTATGAATATCACCATAGGGATGTCCCGCCATGGCGTTCTCTTGTCTGCACACAATGGTGTCGAAATGTTTCCCTCCCGTTAGAATTGTGTTTCCTGTAGCGCCGCCCCTTGGTGGTTAGGGTTAGGGTCAGCCGGCATCTGCTTTTTGCCTGGACTGGCTGTTTTCCCAGCAGAAGAACAACTCTACCACCTAGCAGTAGCTTATTTAAACCATATATTTACATTTATAGGTTACTGTATAGTCTATGGTTGGTACATGTATGTGCTCTAATCGAGGGATGAAGAGCTATTCTGTCTGTTCAGAAAAACATCTTTCCCACTTTGAAATAAAATACGAATTCGCCGAAAGCCCAGATGTCCCAGTTTTCCACCGGCACTTAAACACAGCATGCGTTTACAAATCTGTTTAGCTGGAACAGTGTGAATATAGTCTCAAAACCCCAAAAGCGAAAGTAACCTGATCCGTGCAAACAAATTTAACAATTTGTAAATGAATACAAAGACATTTGTATGTGCAGGAAGCTTTTTGAAAGCGAAAAGGATCAGATCTGTGAAGCTGAAGTTACAAATCTGTAAGTAAAATATACATATTTATTTAGGTTGTGATGTTTGCGTTTGTAAAACTGTTTTTTTGAGTACCCAAAATTACGCACAAATCTTATTTTTCAATTACAAATCATGTAATACACATTTATAAATCTTTTTCAGAATATATTCACTCCATAGAACAGTGACATCTGGTGGCTTGTAAAACTTACAGCAGCCCTTCAAGACCTTGAACTGAAGCACCACAACACCTCTAGGATTTGAATAGTTTCAATCTCATATGTGAGCAATAAAAGTCCAAGAAGCCTGAAAGTTATTATTAAATCTGTAATACTTTTGTTCAGAAGTGCTGCGTTAAATGAAGACGTTACTGTGCAATATGTTACAGTAAAATTACTGATAAATACACTGTCCAAAAAGCCTTGATATAAAATATTATTGCTGACATGAAATATGAATGTACCTTTTTGGTGTAATTTAGGCCCAGTGTCATTGTGGGCTCTTGCATTTAACTTCATGGTTGTTACTTACATTTTATATGAGCTGTAATGTGATGTGATATTCATTAAATTAGCCTATTACTTTTATTACATTACTTGGTATTATCAGGTGGACATGTCTAGTGCACATCACCATATTATTCTCCTCTCTTTCCTATCCCACTAATGTGTCAATCAAACTGCAAAGCTTTAAAAACTGTCAAACTGAATGAAGCGCTTTCTGAAGCACCAGCTACATTTAAAAGCGTCGGGTGTCATCAGTCACATGGTATTCTTCATTTTGACACAAGCTCCAACACAATGTATTGAAACAGCGCGCTTCACAGGAGTGAAATAAGCTTTGGAGTTGGGTGTCATCTGCCCATCATCTCTACTACCGTCTAAAGAATGGTTGGGTTTTATATGAACTGTGTATACATCTGATTTCTGGATTAATATTCTAATAACAGCAGCTTTGTCAATGTCCCCTGTATCATTTAACCTCAAAAGATGCCAGACTGGCTCATTTAGGCAGAATTTAGCTAATCAAGCCCATTCAACATTTCTCAATAACACGGGAGTGTGGAGAGCATCTGCAGCCACATGTTAGAGAAGGTTCTATTTTCAGATACTATCGGGCTTGTTAATGTAACATTGTTATTAGCGTTGTGTAGGAGCATTTGTGTGCATACAGATTCTGTAGCTTTATCTATGTCTTAACACAAGTTCAAACATTCGATTTTAGTCCTAAATTGCCTAAACATGATGTGGTTCTGTAAAACACCTAGTTTATCTTTTTCTATGCATCACCCTATAGACTACCTGTTAACCCCTCTACAAACAGGCACAGGTGTGTTTGTCAAAGGCTGGTTGGTCTGTTTGCTTCTGTTTGTCTTCTCAGTGTTGTGTGCCCTGAAGGAGGAGATAGATCTCTGAGAGCATCAGCAACCACAACAGTGGAGGCGTCCGCTTTCTACTTTTCTATCATTAAAAACTTGTTTAGATCACCTCCCAACGGATACACAGGTTTAACCACGATGATGGTGCTCTGTGCTTACTCTTGTCTTGGCTTGAAGTGGAAAGGATGACGCCATGTCTTCTCTCCACCTCCTCTGCTTGACAGGAGATTTTTTCAATGAGGCTTCTCACCTCCCTCACCTACACACACACACACACACACTTACATTGGGCTACTGGATATATGACAAGACAAAAACAGACACAAGCTGTGTGAAGTTTATCACCGTTTTGAAAAAATCCTCCATGTTGACTGTGCTCTCTGCTGTATCTGTCATATCATCCCGCTGCTGCTGTTAAAAAAAGAGGGAATTCATTAAGCTACTTAAAATGGCCACCTGTTGCTCCATATAAACAGCAATTTGAACGTTGTTAGCACCTGCTACATTTATATGGACTATTCAAAAATGAAATAAAATCCGCTTTATTACGCTGCTGCCATACGCAACACTAGCTGGATGTATTAGCCATTTTTGTTTATGCTCAGGCGACGTGAATTCTTCTAACTTCCCAAAACCTGTTGCTGATAAATACTCACAGCTGCCATGCGCCCCACGTTATCATAACGACAAAGAAAAGGGAGACGTCCTCGACTTTTCATCTGTTAGTTTCGGTATTGACCGTAAGGCTCGACCTCTACCCGCAGTGTGTCCTTGTGTGGTCTGAGCTGAGCGCACCTGTATGATAAACGCGTGCACGCATGCGCGCTACCGTCAAAACCAGCAAACAAAGAAGCCAGCCATCCACCACCTGTGTTCAAGCTAAAGGTAGAGGGTGGCGCTATACTCCCACTTAGACCAGTAACTCCTGATCACTAAGGCTATTTGTTCCCCCAGATTCCTCTGTCTATGTTAAAATGACACACAATACTCTTGATGTTGTTGATTGTGCATCAACTGCAACATTTCATGTCTAGGCCTACCACACTTCTACAACCATTATTCATGTTATTAGTAACACCTGGACTTTTTCTAACTATGACACATCAAAATGTACAGTAAAAAGGCATATGTCTACGGGTTTATTCATCAGTATAGTACTAGCAGACTTTAGCGTGAGCAGTACAGGGTGCCTTTCAAAACCTGCCTCACATATAAAAATGTGTTTTCTAGCCTTCTAACTCTGGGCTGATTTTCAGTTTTTCTGTTGTTCAGTGGGCATTGTCCCTGACAAATAAATAGATCTCTTAAACTCAATTAAACTATATCAGAAACCTCAAAGGTCCATTGTCTTCAGGATATTTTTTGACAACTATATTCAACACATTGTATTCAGTTCATCTCTTCAGAGTCTCTTACTCTAAACAGTAATTGCCTCTCCCTTACTTCCTACATGACAGCATGCACCAGTGCCAAACCAAGCTGCAGGATCCCTGCCAGCCCTTATTTTATAAGCCAACGGTCCTTACTACTCTGCACACTTTAAATAAACATGATGCATACTGTAGAGCTACTCTGTGAAGTCGCACACAATATGTTTTTCTTGGTCTTATAAATGGTGAGTTCTGGTAAAAAGGTCCTCAGATATGAATATAAATAGTTTCAGTCTCAAACGGATCCCAACTGCAGTTAAGAAATAAATTGCCCAAGGTTAGTTAGACATTTTCCAGGCCCAAGTCTTTACATTGCACCAAAAGCTCACCTGCATTTTAAAAAAATGCCATTATGCACGGTAAAAATGATCTTTATATGCTGACTTACTAAAATTAATGTCCATACACTTCTGCATCACCACAGACCCTTTATCACAGCAGAGTGCACACATCTGCAGCCAATAAAATGAATTTGATTCAGGTGTGCAAATTTGCAAGCATTGATAATAATACTGACTATTGTTAATGCTAGGCCTATAAATCATTGGCTACCTTAATCACACTTTCTAGCCTTCTGAATAAATTGTAATATTACAATAAGAATGCAAATGCACAGCTGTGGATGCACCTGTTTCCGTGCTGGTGTCTGATCACTGCCTGAGTCTTCCTCTGTGTCTTCACAAAGGTGAAAATGAGTCTTTTTTTGGGGACACGGAAGGATCACTGCATCTGCATCATTTATCAGACGAAGATTCTGCAGTGAAAAAAATAACAGATTGTTCTGAGACCTACAGCGTGGCCTTTTCACATGAGTGACACACACAGCGAAAAGCTTCTGTCTCCAATCAGAAGTGCTGGTTTTCATAAATAATGCAGTGAGTGCTTGTGGGTTCTAAAGAGTTACTTGCTTTCTTGCTTTGTGTGAAGTTTAATTTTCAAAACAAAAGCCACAATCTTGTGTTTAACTCAATGAATGTTGCACATTTGCATGGCCATAAACCATAAACCTAATCTGCTGAAGGCAGATGGATCCTCACAGTTATTAAGGTGTGGCAGGATGTTTGCTCACTAACTGACATTAAATAGGCTTGCCGTCAAACACCTGTTCAAAGTCTGTTCTATCTTTGTCACCCTCTTTGTAAAAATATAAGGTTGGTCCAAAATTTAACCAAATGTCAAGAAAGTGATGATGTTATCAGCTAAACACGTCCGAAAATATGTAGTAGCCCGAGTTATATCATTGCTTTATAGTTTGATTGAATCATGTTTATTTACCCATTTTTACATTTTGATATTGTTGCGTATAGACAAAACATTATATAAACCCCAGATTTAGTGTTTTGACACCAAGGCCGTAGCAATACATCTAGTTCATATGTGCTGTGGAAAATATGGAAATTCTGACCTTTAATATTTATACACCATTCAACCTTTAAGTGAGAAATTCTATACCTCTCTAAGGAGAGGTCAGAGCACAACAGATTTCTGTCTTTCTTCACAGGGTGAAGACTTGTCCTCACGGGGGCTTTAACGCAGGAATTCAACCAGACACTCTATGCTGCCCTTCAGACCACAGTTTTGTACGTGTATTATTTATTAAGGAGGGACCTGGAAACATATTTATTTTCGGATGCAGCTTAACCACTCTGGTATCTCTTAGTCATAAAATATTTTTTATATGAATTCAATTTTATTTCATTTTACAATTTGATGCATTTCCTTCTTCCTACCACTAGAGGTAGCTTCAACATTAGAATCTGAAGATAAAAAGTGCATTTTCTCAAGTATGACAATCAATACCTGAATCAGCACTTCAGCATAATTCAATTTAGTTAGACTCAGGTTTTCTGAGAGATCCACATAGAGATCCAATAACAGAAATATTTTGTGCAATTTCAACAGATCACAGAAAGTACATTACAGTATCCACTGGCAGCAAGGAGGGGGTGGTTTACGTTAATGTTTCTGAGTCAGCAAAGAAGACCATATAGATTTTTTTTGTGTGATGGTGATGCTGTACAACACAACACGTATTACCAGGTTCTTTCACCCTTTATGAAAAAAGGTGTAGGAGGAACAAACTACACAAGCAAGACAGTCTCATGAGTGGGTTTTACATGGTTGGCCACTATACACATTCTCCTGCAGTCCCTGGACAGGCAACACCTGCAGTGCCTCGCATAGATAATTCTGTTGTTTTTGGCTAGTGTCCTGTCCAGGCAATAATGAGCTGCTAATTACTAATTAGCTGTCTGACCAGTCCATACTAAAGCTAAAACAGATGTACCAGCCAACTCTCTCTGCCAGCATTCTTGTCCCAGCCCCTACATCCAAGACAATATGCCTCTGTGGGATAACAGTGAGGCAGCTTAAGATGTTGTAACATGCCATTGTAATGCCTGGGTTGGCGGGACTCCTTTGCAGAGACAATCTCTAGTGCTGTCACTCTGAATTAGCTCAGTCAGCAGAGTGGGGTCTGCCGTCCGGGAAAGCAGAGACAAGAGACTGAGAGTTGCTGAAAAAGGCAGATGAAGTTCTCAACAAGAGGAATGAAGCTAAAATCAAAAGCTTATTTACTCCCAGGGAATAATATTTTGCTAATCCAAGTCCTTTCCTCAGTTTGATAACTGAAGTATGATTTTGATTATGAACAAAAAACACAAGATTTTCACAATATAACACCATCATACCATAAACCATCCAATAATGGATACATATAATGATGATTTGCATGCACAAAAGACATTTGATTTTTCAAAGTTAATACTTTTTTATTTTGATCAAGAAAAGCATTTGAGGACGCAAGTAGCCTGACATAAAATACAATGGTATAACTTTATTTTAACCCCCCACTTATCATTTATAAGCAGTATAACACATCGTAACATACTATAATGTGTTCATATGTAGATATAAGGACATTTTAGTGCTTAATCTAACCCCTGAACCTGGCAGTTTTGATGCCATGATCTACTGGTGGAGCAGTACAGGCCCACACTTCTTGTTAACAGTTTTCAATGTAAATCAATAATGCATGCTTGCTGGCAGGCTCAGCAGTGCTTAGCAGTGATTTTGCGGACTGGTACACCCAGGAGTAGGCAGGCAGGCAGGCAGCTGGGGAGAAATTTAGCTGCATTGCTGATGATGAGTCTCCAGTGGGGCAAAGTCCAGCTGCGATATGTGTTGGGCTACCTCTCTGTGTAGGCATGTCAAAGCAGAGATGACTAAATACATGGATAAGGTATGACTATCACCTGGCATTAAAATATTGTAAGTGTAACACTGGATTATTATTGCGCACACACACACACACACACACACACACACACACACACGTATACATAATTTAATACATACATAACTCTGCTGCTCCTACTCCTGCCACCTCCTGCCACCTCCTGTCTCCCTTTTTACTATTTTTAAATGAGAAATTGCATTAGTTATTAAAATGCCAACACAAGACACATGTGGTGATTTTGGCCATGGCAGGAGTGAACTGTGGAGTGAATGAATGTAAGCCCCTCCACATGAACCACCTAATTAACCAGGCAGGCAGGGGTAGAGGTTTACGCTCAGTGCAATCCAGCTTAATTGCGTTTTCACTTTCATGATTAAAAGCTGGATCTGATATAATCACGTAATGCTTGGTGGGTGGAGTACAGCACTAACACTTCCAGGGTGATTCGCAGTGGGCCAATCCAATAGCATAACCTCCACCAAGGCTTTACTGTAAATAGAGAAGTCTATGCTTGTCTTCTAGTGGTAAATATAATAAATAAGGGATGCCTAGAGTATTCCAGAGTTATTTGTGATACGGTAGTGTAATATATGTTTATGTTTTACCCACTTTATCTCTTGTCTACTTCTGCCTCAGTTATTGACTTCCTATATTTCCCAAAATGACCTCCAGCTTCTCACAGAGAACTCGCCAGTGACAGTTTCCAGTTGAGATAAAACACGTCATGCCCCTAAACACAACCTTTTACAGCTGTAATGCATTATGGACGGAGAATTGGATATATCTGTTTCCTTTATGATGTGTTTCTCTCTGTGAGATCCTTAAATGTCAGCAAAGAAATGAGAAAACAAGGAACAAGGCTTTACAGTTTGATCTTCTCCACAGGAAAAAAAAAAGTGCAGGAAAATAAATTAGTAAATTTTGCCTGATTATGCCAAGAATAAATTAATAAATCCAGTATTCTTTTACCAGACAATAATATATCTTCTAAACAGCACTATTAATTAACATGCTATTCCTGTTGTATTCAGTCACTCTTGTTTTATTTAAGGTGTTATCAGACACAACATATGAGCTCATTAACTGACTATAAATGAATCTTTAGTGAATTCATTGTTAATCTGCAATTACTGTAGTTAATTACTTTAACTTATATTCAACTAGACAAAATTCAAATCTCTGTGTGAAACTCCCCATTGTCATTCGTTGCTAAATACATTTCCCATAACTGCCCCATGCCTCGCTGTCAAGTCATAAAACTGAATATTACCGGAAAGCAGGAGTGACTGAAACTGCATTTTCCACTTTATGCTATGTTGGATAATCATAAGCATGCTATATTTCACCACACATCCATTATTACTTGATGGCATACATTAAACAAAATTCTTTGATTGCCGTTAATGCTTAACAGATCTACCCTTGGGGGTCCGTGGTGCACAAAGCTGTTCATTAACTTCTCTGTCCCTTTTGTAAGTGTGTGGTTTGTGGATTAAATTGTGTGCACGGCGGGGCACAAAATCACTGACACGCAGGAAATTGGAGGCTGTATAGACACACAGGCAGACACACACACATGCAAGCTTGAAGTTCTTGCTCTGGACGCGTAAAAAAAGGTTAAAATAACAGTGACTCTAGTTTAACCTCAAACTGCTCTCTCTTTCCTTCAGGCCACCTCCATCACCTCGTACAGATAGACATGGCTACCAGCAACTGCGAGACTCCTCTCTACCTTTTCTAACCCTCAAATGTGAGAATGATGTTTTCTCAAGATTCCTCTCACCTACACTGAAGAACTCTTCTAGCTGAAAATAAAGCACTGCTGCTCATTCAGCCAAGGTACATTTTAGGATCAGTTTTATACAGAGACTGCAAGGCTCACTTCACTTAGAAAGGGAAGATCCTACTTATCAAATCTATTCATTACACATGATGTATGATAACTTCCTGCACTAACCAGCAACCCAAAAAAACCCAAACATGCACAATCAAGTCTAAGATCCAATCATTACACATTCCCTGTTAAAGGAGTGAACAGATTACAAAAACAAGGCCACCTCAGAAGGTCTCTGCATCTGCTCTGATCAGAATATGATGTGAATGTTAAATGAGTCCAGCTACAAATTTTATGGTCAAATCTACCCTGTGATGCTGTGTACAGAAAAATAAATCAGTAAAAGGTTATACTGGCCTGAGTCTTCCAGTCAAGCTGGAGGGCAAAGGCAGATATCAACAGCTTTGATGTTTACCTGTCAGACAAAGATGAAGGCTGTTATTGGCTCTCTTCTGCCCATTTCGTTTTTTCTCTCCATCGATCTCACTGGTTGTGAGGGCCAGTTTTCTCAATTTTGCGCAATTTTTATAGATTAAATAAATCGCCACCTTGGAATTATAAGGTTCCATCTGCGATTTTGAGATATTGAGCTTTAAAGATTTTGCACTCCCAATAGCGATAGGGATAGAACCTTTGTTTTCTAAATAAAAAGTCCAAAAATGCATACAACTTAAAAAAACACCTCACATAATGTTAATAGGTTGTCACAGAATAAGAATATGTGAATAACTCAATTTTGACAAAAATGTCAGATAGAACCTTATAATTCCAAGGTGACGAAATAATGAGTTAAAAAATATCAACATGAATCAATAATTAAATTAATTTCTAGTTGCAGCCCTACTTTAAAACTAGCCTGTTTTATATGTCTGAAACTACATATTGAGACATAAAGCACTGCTACTCCTGTTATCACTAATCTAATAATAATTCTGAAATGTTTTTGGCTGCTACTGTAGAAGTTGCACATGTTGGTACAGAAAGGCATGTTTGCTCGCTTCGGCTTTGTTACTGAAAGCCGTTTTTACATTGAATATTTTCTCTCAGGCAATCTGTCTCCCTGTTTCATTACTTTTTATTTATGACATTTTTGTGCTTTCATTTTAGTTTCAGATGGACAATGAAGGGACACTCTACAATAGTTCTTCTTCCATCTGAGCTCAACATGAATAGATCCCATAATTTATCAGAATGAACTGTAGTTAATGACAAATAGCAGCAGAACAGAACCTGGGGGAGGAGGATTATGAAGGAAATGAGGAGGAATGACCCACCCTGAATTACCACAAGGCTACAGATGTCTCTGCAGAATGTGCCTCTCTCTTGTGCTGTTGCTATGTTGTTTAGTTCACACAATACAAAATCAAAATCAGGATACTCACATCTCGATAGCAACAAACAAACAAACACAGTGTGAAAAAAAGAGAAAAGAAAAGCCATTAAGAAAGAGAGAGAAGAACCTGATGAAGATCAGTGTGATGGAAATTTTGTTTTTAGGGAGCTTTATAGTGTTGCAGATATTTTCTAGTTATTTTTTCTGTCTGTCTGAACATGGATAGATTGTGAGGATTACAAAAAAAAGCTGGCAAAGAACAGCAGCTCTTAAGCTCCTTTTGCAGAAAAAGATCATTCACAAATCAATTATACATGGACAGATTTGAGCTCTAAATCACAGTGTGACAGTGTGACTGGAGAATTAAACTTGCAGCTCATGGGATTAAATCTCATTACTATAAAGCAACAGACTCTGATTATAAAACATTCTGCGCTTATTGGATAATTGACAACCACAAACAGGTGCCGCTGCATGTCTACCAAATGGACAGCTCTTTATGACAGCTTAGTCATAAAGCATGACTGATCCTTTTTTTTATGTTTTATTTTTAGTTGCTTCAGGAGAAACTGCTGGCTTTAAGCACCGTCAAATGACTACAGTAAGCCATGAACTGTGGCTCAAGGCTTCTCTGGTATTCAAGACTGACTGACATTGACAAGGTAAGTTTGCAGCAGATGAACCTTATCGACGCCTGGAAGCATCACTGATCGCGGCCATGAAAGCACTGAAAAGGGAGTAAAAAAGACTGGAAATGGGAAATGGAGGTGGATGGAAGTCTAAAATGTACAGGGTCACTATTCGTATTTGTTGCAAAGTCAATGAACACAAATGCAGATTTAAATGAAAATGAATATGTTTGCATGTGATATTGACTAGTTAGAAACAGGCACAGACACAGGGAAGATTTCCAGTCAAAGTCTCAGTTGAGGGAGGATTTCAACTCTAGATGGCAGTCTTGTGTGAAGAGTCTTTACTCCTCTGACGTAAAACAATTCTATTTTCAGCCAGCAAGTCTAGCAAGCTGAAGTTTAACCAACACTAATTACTGTAATTGCAATTGTTTACTTTCGTTATGGGATGCTGATTGAAACTCAGTTCGCCTCCCTCTGAAACCCCATCAGGCTTTCATTTTCTACAAGCTCCAAATCCCTCCCAGAGCTGTGGAATGTTTAACATGCTGGATGAGTTCAGCCTCAACGCAGTCTGGTGAGGTGGCTGTTTCTTGGATCACAGTCACAGGTAACCTTGGCACAAAAGAACACCCAAAGGGATACTCTGATGACCTGGGAGGGATGAGGAGCTCATTTTGGTTTCCATCCTCCTTTCCTTCGAATAATACGAATAATACCTCTTCAAAGCCACAAATGTCAACCTCATGATGCCGCTAGAGGAAAAGTCATAAATGTCTGTACAAAATTTCATGCCAATCCATCAGGTAAATGTTGAGATATTTCAGTCTGGAGCAAAGCGGTGCACCGACTAAAAGACAGGTCGACACTGCCATCCATAGAGCTGCGCAGCTAGCATGGCTAAAAATCAACTTGTCAGTACTGTTTCAGATTAACTGAAATATATCTTTGGCATTTCTGTCCTTGTTACTTATTGGCTGACATATACTCCACTATGGATAAATCTGCAATAAAACTAATATTCGCTGATATATCTGCCAGGTCTAGCTCCATGTAATGCATTTACTGTAAATAACAATAAAAGAAATGTCCCTTTCCAGGGTCAAATAATGTTTTGTATGTGATACAATATTTCTTAAAATAAATTGAAAAGCAACAAAATTCTTGCTCTAGATCCCAAAGTGGTCCTGATGATCATGTATATTCTCCTTTCATATCACCCCTTATCCCTGCACAGTCATCACTTGTCTGTTTAATCATTTCTGCTAGTCCTTTCACCTGTCTCCCATCTTTTATTCATTTTGCCCATAGCAAAATGACAGAGGCAAAGGCGGACAGAAACAGAAAATGGACAAGGGAATTCATTTAAGGGAGAAAGGGACAGAGAGAGGAAGCTGTGTTTCACTGAATCCCCTTAAAACAACACAGCTGAAGATGTGAGGGCATGAAAAAGAATCTCACTGAAATGTCTTGATGTATTCCCCACGCACTTGTGGCACCGTGCACGCCTCCCAGGTCTTGTGCAGATCTCGGATCCCGCGTTTGTCATTCTTGACCACACATGTCCTTTTGATAAATGGTAAGGGCAGGAAGGAGGGTTAGTGAAGATAAAGCAGAATAATACTCATTTGTATTCTATTTATCCAAACATGCAGTTCTTATAGAGAACAGACCTCTTACTTTTGGTATGTGAAGGAGGAGCCATTGCTTTGACACTCTAGAGAAAAGCTTGGCAAGTTTGAAGAATAATACCATTTAAAAAATATCAGCCTTGGAGGCCTTTGGACCATGACAAAAGCCTAAGAGGCAAACACGGGATTACAAATATTACATAATTTTATTCATGAGCGCTTAAAATTTAGTTTTAAACTACTAGAAGAATCAATATATGTGGACTAACTTGGACAGTCTATCTCACTTAACAGAAAGAGCCATACTAGGCTAATGCCAAATGGCCTGGAGCTGTTTACCAGGCTAAAAGCAGAAGAAAATGTGTACAAGATGCTAATTAAGTAATGTTCCTTAATCTAAATGAAAACACTAAGTAAACACAATTTGAATGGCGACTGCTTGGCTGCTGACCACATTCTCCTCCATAAGAATGCCATCACCCTGTTAGCATCAGTATACATTTGAGAGAAGCTTTAACTTAACAAAATAATCAAAATAAGCGGAAATCACAGATAAAGTGGGGTGGCTACGGCTTTTTTCCCTTGTCAGTAACATCTATGAATAAACATGAACACACACTACTACAAATGCTTTTTATCTTTGCAGAGTTTATGTGGAAATATATAGAATTTATCTCAGTATAGGTACCCTGTTATATCATCTATTTTACCCAGAGGAGTCTGTGAGGCTGAGTGATGGGAAATAAAACTGTGTATGCAGATTGTCTAGACAATGACAGAGATTAAAAACAATTTTGTGTGAGCCACCGATTGATGCACAAAGCATCTGAAAAGCAATTCACTGGTGAAGCAACATCACAGGTGAGTGGAAATGGTGACAAGAGCTTTAAAAACTTGAAAACAACATTTCTTTTTTACCAGGAATTATCTTTGCCGGATGTCATCAGAATTCAAACTGATGGATCAACACATGTGAAAACATAAGTTTAGTCCCCAGGTAGCTGTTAATGGATTCTGGATTCTGGATTTAATTATTCCTTCAGGTCTTAAAGGAGATCATTTGAGAAGAGAGCAGAGGCCATATCCAAAAGGCTGTGCTCAATAAATGCTTTTGTTTTGTGATGAATGTTCTCGTTTCAATCCATATATATTTGACCTCCAAACTTTTTGATTGTAATTCACACTTTGCATCAGCACAGCAAATTGCGGTTCAGCATTCAACATAAAAAGTGATGTTTAGTCTTGTGCAAATGCTGCTGTGTTCGTGTTCTTCTTGCATATAGCGGGCATTAGGGAGCGGAAGCACTGGGTTTAAGATGGAAGAGAAAGCTTTGTTTTTGATGGAGAGGCTAAACACCAAACCTGTAATATTCAGGGTGCGAGGTGGAGTGGGCTACCATTAAAGCCAGCACTTTGAACATATCGGTAGTCTCTCTCTCTGTCTCTCTGAGTTGACGAAAGTGTCAGCAGAATTCAAATAAAAGAGGTAAAGGAAGAAGAGGATAACTCTGTCCTTTGGGTGAATAAGCTTCCAGGAAGTGCGTGAATACACAGCGGGAAATTAGCCATGTGGTGCAAGCGTTACACATTAATGTCAGTCTTTATCCCCTAGATGCCAATATAAACTCTAACATGAATGTATTACTAATGACTAAACTGTCAAGTACACATATTCATGCATGGAAAGGGTTTAAGCACTCTAGATACAGCAGAGACAACAGTAATGCTGTCAAAATTGAGTATAAGAACAGGACAGATAAAATGTCTCACAAAGTATGAGGAAAAAATAAGAAGCCTACCATGATGCCAGATGATATGTTTGCCCTTGGAAGGCACTTGTTTTTTACAAAACTACTTTGTAACCTATATGGAAGGTTGCGGCGCTTCAGTTGTGCCAACGTGGTTCTGCTTGCCCAGACATTGTTCTACATTTTCCCTGAGTAAATCAAAATGGGCAACAACATAACCAACTGCTTCTAAACAGAGGGAGACAGATGAGGGGTCACACAAAGAGAGAAACAAGCAGAGGCTATTATTGGAGCGCTGCATCAGTCAGTTGCACAAACATTTATTGAAGGATTATACAGTATGCCTGAGTACACACACATGCACATGTACAGTCACAGCCGCCTGCACACACACACACACACACACACACACACACACACACACACACACACACACACACACACACCGTATCACTCAAGAGGATAGATCCTGACAAGCATGTCTTTAGCCTCTTAACTCTCCAGAAATCTGCTAATAAGTGGAAATGAAGGCTTGATTAGAAAATAACTAACCCAAACTTGTTCAAATTGTGTGACATGCTTGAGATTTCAAAAGGGAGAATTAGAAATTTCCTGAAGCTTGGGAGTTTCATTCTACATTATGTAACCACATAGTTGCAAATACTGGTGTAGCCTCTCTGTTGAGTCAAGTGTGCCCTGTCCAGTCCAGGCTCAGAGGGCCTCCTTCTGCATCTTACCAGTCCCTTGGGGTGCCACCAGAAGGAGGTGGTTGCTTATCGTGGAGCCGCCATGACAAACATAACCACCTTTTGGCATCCACTTCTTGCAGATACAGACTTTTTCAACACACTCTGTTCAGACTCTGAGCCTTTGTCAGGATACAGCAAAATCCTGCTTAGAGGTGAGAGTGGAAGTCAAAAATGCCAAACATTCATTGGTTCCAGCTTCTCAGATGTGACAATTTGCTGCTTTTCACTGTTGTATTTCAATGTAAAATGAATATCTTTGGGTTTAAGGACTGTTGTTCTGCCAAAACAAGTGATGTGAAGGGCCTTGGGCTTTGGGAAATTGTAATATTTTTCACCATTTTCAAGGACAAAGCGATTACTGTAATTGCTTAATACAGAAAAATAGATGCCGGATGAAATAATAATAGACTAAAGTAACACTTTATCTTCCTACTACTCCTCTAAAAAGTTTCTCATAATGTTTCTCATCCTTTCTCATCATCCTCTTCTTTTGGAATAATTTCTCTCCAACCCTCACTTAGATATTCTCCCTGGACATGAGCAGAAGAGGAAGAGGGAGGAAAGTGGATAGGAATGGTCAAAACAGGAGACTGAGGAAGCACAGCGTACATCCGTAGCTCTATTTGATGTGGAGCAGTCTCTAGTTGAAGCTGTATTTGCGCTCTCCTGGTCTATTCAAACCTTTCCTTTTAAGATCAGTAGAGGAGGCTTCTCAGAATCCTCAACCTTTAAATCATTGGAGTAAATATACCAAGAAGGTTCTTTCATTTATTGTCCTGATTCTGAACTCTTTGGCCAACAGAGGCATGAGGCCTGAGATTAGCAAGGAGACACACCTCACCTCCCTCCCACCTTACAAGAGCCCAGCTAATTATAATGAATTGGGGGAGGGGGGGTCACAGCAGAGACAACTGCACACACACACACACACACACACACACACACGCACACACACACACACACACACACACACACGTACATAGCCATGCCAGAAATCCACGTCATCTTCAGACTTTAAATTTGATACTCTGTTGTGATTACTATTTTGTTCCACGTTTAAATATTTTCTCTCATTTAGGGATCTGGAGGCTTTTGCATACTTTTGTCTTATCATGTATTTGTGACTCTCTTTACGTGAGAGTTGGCTCTGACATTGCCTGCAGAAGTGGCCCCAAAAATACAGCCGCCAGGATCTTGCCACTGATGAGAGACCATATTTCCCCAACCTCTGTAGTTCAGTATGAAGTGCAAAGTAAAATCAATCATCTCATGTGGAACAGAGGATCAATAGTCTAACTAGACACTGGAAACTGATAGTCCTGCAGATATAAAATGCTCACTAAAACCGTTGTAGCGTGTCAGTCAAAATATAAGAGCTGAGAAAAAAACGAACGGTGGGTTGGGAAATAAATTAATACAGATACTGTTAAATACAGAACAGATGAAGGAAGACGTGTAAAGAAGAGAGATGCAACATGTGACAGAAACAAGCAGCCGGTCATACATGCAAAATAAAAACAGTGTTTGTATGTTGCTGTGCCCACTCTTCCCTACAGCTCTGATAATCAGCCGATTTAAAAGCAGCTGAGCCTCCATTAGTAGCTTAATGGGTCGACTGATCCTGGTCCTGATAATGAAGCTTGTTATTAGGGTTGGGCAATAAGGTTGAAATCAATTTCATAATAAAATTAGAATGTGTTCCCCCCAATATTGATATGTTTCACAATATGGTAAATGTATGCCACTGACAAAACTATCCAAAGCTGTGAAACAAAAACTTCAATAACTCATTTTGTTGGTTTTTAATTACAATTAACTTGGAACGACTCATGTGAACAACAGGATTTTATAAAATGATAATATGATCATATCACCGCAATACAATTCCACTGAGAGTCGGTAAATGGTAAAATGAAATGAATGCCCAGCCCTTCTTGTTACTGTGTGAACACTATGCAAATGTTTCTTGAATCGATGCAAAGACGTGTCAGCACCAGTTGAAATGTTCAAACTTGAGTGAATAATTTGCACATATCCTGGGGATTTATGAATCCTTTTCATAAACATACAGAGACGAGAGACACTGGAACAAAATAACCCGAAAGAACTGGAGTTGTTGGTGAGGGCTGAGATCTGTCAGTCGCACTGCCATACACAGGGTCGGTGCATCCATTGCTAGCTAGCTCACAGCTAACGTCTGCACAGTTGGTACATGGCTATGCATTTATGTCAGTAACTGCACTACCCTAAGCTAGTATACACACACACATGCACGAGTAGTAGGTTGTGAGCTGTTGAAAACTGGACAGAGTCCTGGGTATTTCCAGTTATTGAGTGGACTGCTTCTATCATCCCAAATCCAAACATTCAAAAGCCTCCACTAGTCCAGAAGAAGCTGTGGTGAAAATGGAGTCTGAAGCTTCCAGACAGACGGACAGATACACTTCCAGGGCTCGACAGAGATAAGGTAGGAATACAGGACTCTATCTGCGTGTGACCACATTTTACAGGAGAGACCACAAGTACTGATAGTCCTATTCCTATCATATTGCCTGCCAAGTTAAGTTATTTAAGTCTCATGCCTGAGCTCTAAGAACGTATCTCTGCTGTTCTCCCATATGGAGGAAAAAAATGCCATCGTCAGCCGATTTTCAGTTTCACAGCACTGGCAAATGGAAAAATATTTTCTTTTTTAATGCCAGTGATGTCATAGAATATTATCTATTACATATTTCTTCTCTTGCNTGATGGTGAGCAATTACTCAATGCATAATAATATTTTTATGGTGACTGTGTACCTGTTTTCTGAAGGTACTCGGTCTCATATTTTGGATTGCTGTTGCCGATGGAAGGATTGTATTGGAAAGTCTGTCACATTCATCCCCTTTATGTGGTCTCACACCACTGCACCCTTGTGAACTCACGCAGCCACTCTGAGCACTCCAGTCAACATCAGAATACATAAAACCATAGTCGACGAGGGCTCAGTCTGCCAGTCCAGAATTTGGAAATTTGGATTCAGCTGTTGCTGTTAGGAAGTGGTGAAAGTTTTTTCCATTGAGGAATGTCAGCTTCCTGCACTTTGGTGGCGTATGAGAGGTGGGATAAGCAGATTAAATACAGTGACATAATGAGGCTAAACTGTATTCTTCTGCCACATTTTTAAGCCAATGTTCAGTATTTGTAGTTACTATCCCAAGATCTCTACTATGTGGAAGACTGTGGCCATTGTTTTAGCTTAAAGCTTATGTGTACATTAGTGAAAGTTAACTGGATGTGAGGTTTAGTAGTCTTTCATGTGGTAAATGCTGTTGTGAAAAGAAATAGTTATTGTTTTGATTGCTCCTAGGCTTTTCCCTTAGGGAATGAAGAGCGAGGGTGCCGACCCACTTGCTGTATTTTTGCTAGTATCTTTGCATTTCCTTTACACTAAATGCAGTTCTCATGGATTCCAGAGATGATAGTCAGCTCACAGCCCATGATTTTTGAGGCTGAGTGCACAATTCTATCCAGCTGCTTCCTCTGTTGAGCCGTGGAGTTGCCAAACCACACTGTAATTGAAAATGTAAGCTGCTCTATTGAAAGGCAGCATCCTAGAAACCCATATTTTTTGCGCTGGTGCAGAAAAGGTGTAGGTGAATTTTACTAGCCTTCCCCATCTCCAGAATTTGACCACCAGCTCTTCAGTTTTGAAGATGCTCACTAGGGCTAGATTGTTTAAGCAGCAGTCACACATAGATGAAACTTCAATTCTGAGTCCTGATTCAGTGTTTTAAAAAAGTCTCACTAC
>LKNJ01003296.1:0-46662 GCA_002120245.1 Maccullochella peelii | reverse complement strand
TATATATATATACTGTTTTCCAGTTCTTTAAACCCTTTGAGTATGCATATAAAGACATGAACCAATGACCGCTGTCAGCCCATGAATTCAAAAATATTGTGCAAATGCTTCATAAAAACTAATCTAGGAACATCTGTAACACAACCAGTCACCCGCTCCTCAGCTCATACATTAAACTGCAGCACATCATCATCACTTAGAGTACATACTCGTGTTTTTCATAAAGCAACTTTTACACAGGACACATTCTGCTGTTACCTCCCATCATGGACACATTTAAGGCCAAAAACCAATTCTTAAGACGAGAGCAACTACTGGGGAAACAAATCTGCGGCGGCTAACATTTTAACTGTTGCACCACCAATAATGTATATAAAATCGGTGCTATAGATTATACACTGGTTTTATAAGGGTAAAAATCTAAATAATATCATGCAAAACAAAATATACCAAAAGTAAGATGAGAAAACAAACTCTTCAGTTAAAACAAATCGAATAGTTTTGGCTCAGTCAACATCCACGATAGCACCACATTTAAAGGGTGTGAAACTCGTCACTGCTGCACTTTATATTGCGACTCTGGTGTAGTTTATAATGTAGTGGAGGGATAAAGACAGTTGACATGGCTGCTTATGGTGTGTGTGTGTTCATGTGTTCTTTTGAGAATAAAGGTCTCAGTATACTTCAAATGAAGAGCTTATTGGACAGCGTCTTAAACCCGCCTTTTCCTGCACCTTCCCGACATTGGAATAGGGGGCGCTGCATCTGACAATTTTTGTAATTTTCCAAAACAGACAATCAAGTCTACAGAATGACACACTGTGTACAACCAAGTGCAAACAACTTGAACACCTTCGAGGAGAGCTTGTCCGAAAGTGTTTTCTCCATTAGTGTGCTTCATTGCATGTCACCCCTCTCTATGACAGCAGGCTTTTTACTCCGACCTTCGATTGTAGCTATTTGAAACAGTCAGGTATAAACACATTTGCCTTTTAGACGGGGTCAGGCGACACAAGTTAAATTCAAATATTCTGAGACCTTTAAGGGCCTGTCAAACCAGAAAGGGGCACAGTGATTGGACACTCGTGTGTCCAATCCTGCCCCCCCCCCCACAACAACAACAACAGCAGCAAATAAAACATGAAGTGAAATGTTAAATGCCGTACTAGACGTCCTTTCAGTTAGATTTGTTTGCCCCTTCATCTGTCTCAGCTGGGTGCGTTTCCTGAGGCGGGTACTGGGGTGAGTCTTCGCTCTGACTGGTGGCTTCTGCGATTTGTGGCTCCGGTTTGGTCGAGGGCCCCTCAATCTGTGGTGCTGCAGTTTGTGTACAGTTGATCGGTGCGAGCACTATGGCAGGCTGCAGGGGACCAAAAAAAAAGTGTCTATATAAGATGGCTGAATTGTGTTGAGCAGAAAACAAAATGTAATGTTGATAACAGAAGACAGAATAGTCGTAGATAAGACGAACAAAACCAAAGAATATACAGTGATTCCTCTGTCCACAGGTAGATTTGAGGCTAAATGGACTGTTTGTTTTTTATCACATCCTGCTTTAAAGTTAAACCCCAATTATAGGAGCCTTAATTCTTAATGTTGTCAGAGGTATTCCTGTACACAGAGATAAAATGTCCCAGATATGCATAAAGAAAGGGGAAGCATATCATAGAAAATCCCACTAAACCACACGGATAACACATGCTAACCAATGTTATTTAAGACATAACATGAGCTAATCTACATCACTATGAGCTTCAGCAGTTGTTGACCACTGGTCTATCACAGATGTGTGTATGCATAAAAATGAAAACAAACATCTACTCTTAAGGGGAAAATGACCAAAGAAAAGCAACCTTAAATAAGATAAGGATGTTTTTAATGGTAGAGTATGAAGGAGGGAGCAAGCCCAGAGAGAATACCTGCAGTGACATTCACAGACAGCTGAGCCCTCAGCAGCAGACTACAGCACACCCACAGTAAAATAAAGGGTAAGGAGCAGCGATGGGAGGGAGGGGACAGTGAAACAGAAAGAGGCAGTTGGATGGAAGTATTTAAAGGGGTTACTCAACTTAAAATTCTACTTTACTCTGCATGTTATTTAACTAGATGTTTTAGTGTTTTCTTTTTTTTTTGTCTTTTTGTTCTTCGGCGGTAGGCAGTCATATCAAACTGGTATTCACCACAAATCCACTTCCAGTCCAGAACTGGGGCAACTCCCTGCGCCACAGCGCTACAGTGAGGCTGGTGAGCAGAGTGCAAGGCACCAGGTAGAGCAAGGCCGGCTGACCCATCTGCATCACGGCCAGGGCCACGAAGGTGATCAGCAGGCCGATGCCGTAAGCTGACAGGAGAGAGACGGCACACACACGGTCAACAGTTTCAGAGCCCAGTCATGTCCAGCCAACAGTTAAGATAACACAGGGTTTCTCCCAATCAAGCCCCAGTCAGACTGAATTTATTTCTCTAGGTGTGGTCGAGTGATTTTAACATTACCTACAGTGGTCAGTGCGGAGCGTGTACTGTATGTGGGCTATTTTTCACTCCCATCCCACTAATAATTACAGCTGCAATTACGTAGTTTTTCTGCCAACTCGCTGGTCCTATTCTAATTTAAATACCATCCAGAGTGACATCCCTGTATGTTAAAGTGGAGTTTTTTCTGCAGAAAGAGCTACATGTCCTTCTACTTTGTTCTTTTAGTGAGCTCAGTGTGAAATTTGACTTTTGTGTGAAAATGGAGTTTTTGCTAATCCAATAGATGGAAACATGTTAACATCAAAATATAGGCTGATTTGAGAACCAATACTTAAAGCCATGAGAAGAGCAAGACCCTGTAAAAGCTCATTAAATGGGCTGTTGTAATGTCTGCTACAGGTAGGTACTGGTATTCTCTATTGGCTAGTCCTGCAGAATGTCAACAACTATTACAAACCACATCCTGAAATATTTTAATCCCCACCTCTCCCCGTAATGTTAACCTCATCCAAATGGGGCTTGTCATAATAACACTACAGCAACATTTCACCAGTTACAACCCTCACGAGCCCCCTGCCCATGTACGTACCGATCGTACAGGCCACAAAGTAGATCCTGGAGGATTGTGTTAAAATGTCAAACCTGTGACAGTACGCCACCAGCAGACCTGACAGAAAAAAAAAAACAAGATTCAGATCAATCAACAAGAGAAGCTACTATATTCAGCCAAGTTTCATCATACTCAGGCATCAGACACATAACTCTGGATATTTCCCATCATTGTGCAGATCTAAATCTTGTAATGTACAATTATATAGCATAAAGGCATTGGCCATAAAAGTGTGTGCATTGAATAGCTGGCAACTAAAGGACAGACTAAATAGGGTGACTGTGGCCTTTGTTGGTTAAATCATTTTCTGGTTTTGACCACAAAAAAAACACATAATGAGCTTTAAGCAGTTTGAGTTCCTTTGCGGTGTGATGACACCATTAATTACCTGGTACTAAGATATCGCCAAAGCCCAGGAGGGAGAAGGGCCGGTCACAAAGAGCCAGGGGAGAGGAGTTTAACCTGGGCACTTTGAGCACCATGGGAAGCTGGAGAAAACACAAACATTAGTGTTACTATCAGCTACTTTGAGCTGAGAGGAGCATTATGAGTTGGAGGAGCAGGAGTTTCTGTAGCTAGACTAACCCCCACCCCACCCAAAGGGACAAAACAAGCTCACCTTTTCATGTGTGGAGGAGTCAGAGGGACCAGCCGCTACCTCCACCATTATACTTTCCCCACTCTGTGTGGAGAACAGGCCGTGGGTAACGTAAGCATGACACACAGTAACAGAGAGGGTAGACATCTGAATATGTGAAAAAGGTCTTGACGTACCTTTGTAAAGAAGGGTGTAATAAATACGAAGAAAACATCGTAGACAAAAAGGACTGACAGTAGTAAGGTGCAAGCCTGCAGAGACAGAAAAATACATCAGGTGAGTGCATAAACAAATATTTATCATTCAGTAAAATACAATTAAAACCTTAAAGACACTTTCCACGTAGTTGTATGATGTGTTTATGAGAGTGCCGACCCACCCTAAATGTGGGGAGTCTGACTGTTTTGAGCATGTAGAGACAGAAGGCGATCCCCAGGGCGTCCTGTAACACCCACGCCCACCTGAAGGACACATAACAAGACTGAGTCATCCCACACCACCATCATATAACGCACCTCCAACATGTTATCACACACAGACAGAAAAATGCTACCATTATGTCACCCGACACACAACAAGCAATCAACATCCACAATGGAGTACATGTGCTCTTAAGCCAAATTTCTTGGGTGTAGGCAGACACTGAAATCAACTGAAAACACCAGATTTACAATATAAATCTAATTAATTTTAGTGTGTACATGCAGCCTAAATAATAAGTGTGGTCTCTATATGCTTTGTGTATTTCAATATTTCTGCCAGGAGGGTAAGTACTTATGTATACTTAGTACTTTAAAATGATACTTTAATTGCAGCGCATTTAAAAACAATACTATGCAGATACTTTAGACTAAAAAAGATATGAGCACAGACTTTAAGTTCACAATAAGTGCAGCCCATTATTGAAATGTGATCAATTTGACATGTACAGTACTTAACGGGAACCTTCAGGGAGAAAACACCGTTTCAGTCGGTCAGATTGATTATAACACTGGTTCAGCCTGATGTGAAGCTAAGCCTGACAACTAACCTGACCAAGACCAGGCTAGTTTGAAGGAATAAGGTTCCATGGTAACTTAGGTCAAACTTATTTAAACATCCTTTATGAAACACAATTTCTTGAAAATAAACCTAGTTTAACTTGTAATCTGGCTTCATGAAACACCCCTCAGGAGGCACCACAGTAACATGTCAACAACATATCCTGAAAAAAGATCTTCAGTTGAATGCAGCGACTGGCTGCTTTTCTACGTGCATGTCTCACTTACTGGTCTTCATTGCGAAACACCATCCAGGTGATGCTGACACTGATGCAGACGGCCGACAGCAGCAGCATGCGGATCTGCGGCCGTTTGTGCAAGTATGGCAAGTTGTTCTCTGGGACCCTGTGGTCATAAGATGGTCCACAAATCAATAATCCATGCAATAAATAACAATTTAACCAAAATCCATCTGGTTTTATGTTGCTTCCCTTTCTCTGAGGAGCTGGTTCGTAACATAAATGGGGGCCCAGGATCTGAACCCAGGACCTCTCGAATAAGTGAGATTGTGGACAGGACAGGAGATTCAGAAAATATAATGTATTGATAATATACTTTTGCCATTATGAAACCACATTGATGTGTCTCACCTGCACTTGCAGAAAGGGAGCCTCCTGACAAAAGGCCACAGACAGCTGTGGAGGCCGACAGAGGAGGCCACACAGAAGATGGCTATCACCCAAATGGCTAAACAGTGAGGAAACAGTGAGGTAGGCATTAGTACATATTATCACATGATATCCATCCATATTCTATAGAGGAAATACACTTTTTTGGTGTTTTGCGCTTTGACAAATTAGTCCTTAAATATCTGAATAATTGCATCAGTTTCACCACTGTGTGTCCAGTATTTAGTGTGCTGGGTGAATGTACAGCAGCTGATCAAAGACGCTAAGCAGTCGATCAGCAGCTGCCAGTCTTTTAATCTATGTATCACTGAAATGTTATCAGAGCCATTAAGGTCTTTCGCAGCACGGCAAATCTTCACACATTCATATCTGTAAACTGCATCTACAGCCTTATAATGCTGGACGCTGAGCAGCTCTGCCAGAGGAAATGAGGATAATGTGTCTGCTGTAGCTGCTCGAGCAGCTTAGAGGAATCCTGCGTTTACAGTGGAGCTAAATGGAGGAATTATTAACTCACTTTGTAATCCAAGATTTGCTCAGACGGTCTGGGCTTCTAACCAGCAATCTTCTGATTCAAAATCCTGCTTCTCAGCTGCTGAAAACGCTTTTACACATACTGTGGATCCCTACATCTAAGTCGACCGTGATTTAAACTAGGCGTTGTAGTTACAAAATAGTGCACGACTCTAAAACGGCCTTACATCTTACTTTAAATATATTTTTGTATCAGTGGACGATTTATAAGGAGAAATTTGACAATATTTTCAAACAACCACTATAATATAAAAGGCAAATGACAGCCTAGTAAGGAAGGAAGTGAGATGCAGTTGAAAGCTCAGAAAAGGCTAGCAAGGGGAGCTTGAGTTGAGATTATTTGTCACACAAGGAAAGCATTGTCGGCCATCTTCTTCACATCCTGTATCCCAAGTAAATGCCTTATTGAGCCATGCCAGACCACAACGAGTGAGGGGAAAATTACAGACTGGCTTTGAGAGCCAAAAAGCACCCCCACACAGCAATAAATACTGGGCAGACTGGACTGAAACCGCTATCTGTTGGTCACATAAAAGTGGATCTGACCACAGAGCTTTTTTTAACAAACGAAAGAGTATCTTTGATCAAAACCAGCATACTGAGTGTTATATTATGTGTGATCAGATCAATGACGTGCGAGTGTGTATTTGTCGTACCCAGGCGGTCATAGAAAAAGTAGAGTAGCACTAGCATGCTGCAGCACATGACCACGAACACGCAGATCATGATGGGGGTGACGTCTACGGTCTCCTCGTCCTGCTTCTCCACACCGTCGTCCCGCTTGTGCTTCATGTAGCGTCTGCAGGAGGAGAAGCGAAATTCAGAGAGGCATGCTGACCTGAGGAGGCTTGTTTGGGGTGTTCATAACCCTAAAAGACTAATGATCAGAAACTATGCACGCTCATCTGCTTGTGCCGGCTTATTATGCAAAATAGTCAGCAGTTAGCCGGCCTCTCGGGTTTTGTCTTTCACTTGTTTTATTAAACAGTATTCACTGATGGTTGTTGCCTGGGTGCGGACCTTTGAATCCGCCCACTTCACCGAGTTGACTGCTCCTGATCTGGCATCATGACATGAAACAGCGGTTTCAGCGGTGTCGCGCGTTGTCAGGCTGTGCACCGGAACCAAGGAGGATGGACCAAGCCCCCAGGAAGTGCACCAGGCGTTGAAGCCAATTTGACATAGTGGCCAAACTGTGTAATTCCAACTTCCGGGACCGTCAGGTGAAGCACACTGGCCCCAAAAGACTTCCTCCCCCCCATAGACTTACATTGTGAAATATACCCAGAAGTCGAACTTTTTTGGCTTCATGCACAACTTTCATAGGAATGAACGGGGCCCCGCATCCGACACTGAATCCAGTTCTCTTTATACATCCCTGGGATAAACGCTGCTATGGAGGCTGTTCTAAATCAATTAAAAGTACCAATTACTTTGAAATCTGAATGGCATGTCTTCTCAATATCACCCGACATCGTAGTTTTTACTTCACTCTGCTCCACTTCCTTTCCCAGTTTAAAACACATTCCAAAATGTTTTTTGCTTGTGGTCCTGTGTGTCAGAGACCCCATCTGACTGTGCCCTCGGTCACCCTGGCAACTCTGTTAGGAAGGACAGAGTCAGATTGGCTCAAGCCGGTGAGTCACTTCCACGGCCTCAAATAAACAACTGTGCCCTTTAGTGGAGTTGCAGCTGTACAATGCAGACTGCTTCGTTGGAAAAGAAGGGACAAATACACGCTCCTCTAAAAGAAAATACGGAGGAATCATACACTTGTAGGTGTTTGCCAAGAAAACGGATGAGTAATTTTCCCCAGAGATGACAACACTGATAAATTAAGTTTGATTGAAATTTAGCAGCAGCGACTAAAAGCATGGTGTGCACAGGCAGAAGGAAACTTTGTGTCCTGTATTAATGTGATGTAGTGGAAAGGACAAAGTCGGGTTAATTGTACACTACAACCTGCATCATCATTGACAATCAACTACCATGTTTGTCACTTAAAACACTTTATCTTTACATAAATTAAACTACTTTTGTACTACTTTCCATCCAATTGTGGTCAGTTCGGATTTAAAAACATAAATTTTAACCCAGGAACAGAGGTATCATCCATTCTGAAAATAAAAAGCTTTAATGAATTTACCCTCCAGTACATCTGTTTCTGGAGTTATTTCTGTACATATGTAACAACCCAAAACCCACAGTGATAACCCACATTAAATGTCAGTTTCCACCTCTATCCCTCCATCGTGTCCACTTACTTCTTGCTGTCTCTGCTGCCGGCCCAGTAACCTCCAATGGCAACTGTTCCTACTGCCATCAAAAAGATGATCACCATGTTGTAGTCCAACACCGGCTCATTCGGTGCGTACATGGCAACCAGTCTTCCTTTACCAAAGGTCTACAGGAGTTAGAAACAACATTTGGGTCAGGTGAAGGCTTTTAAAGATTTAGTTAAATCGGTACATACTGTGTGAAAACACACTTCTCTATAGTAGATTCTCATCAAACATTCATTATTGTGTGTTTGGCAAAGATACATTTTGTATTTTGCTGCTATCTGCCTCTGTTGTCAGACTGTAAAATGTTAATTAATCTAGCAGAGCTATCAGGAAGAGGAAAACTGATACGGTAGGTGTGTTTGGCTCGTGGCTGGCCTCTCACCTTGCCTATGTCCAGCATATCAGAGTAGCTGAGCAGTGCTACGGGAATGTCAATCTCCTCATACTGAGTCTTATTTCCTGCTGGTGGTGTCTGTAATTAAACAAAAAGAAACTTGCATTTGAAGTGACAACATCAATTAAATCTTGATGCACAATGACTACAAGCAACAGCCTTAAGATGTTTATAAGCAGGGTTACCAGTCTGTCCTTGCTGACAATGAGCAGGCCCTTGGCACCGTTAAGCTGGGCCAGTCGGACCTTTTCATAGAAAGTGCAGTTGCCTCTCATCACCATGGGGATGCGATTTGGGAAGCCTCCCTCCGGGACATCAGAGGGCAAGCACAGGACAGAAGTTGTCAGGTCATAGATCTGAAGACGTGACTTCAAGACAAAAAGGTTTGCAATGTTAACCAGAGCTGAAAGAGGAAATTCTGTTATGGATCAACACTTAATATGAATAAAAAACTATTTTCCTGCGAATGACATAGCAATTATTCGTTGTTTATTTATTAATAGGCTGGATAAAATTGACCTTTCAAAGAAAATATGCTTCTTGAATCAGTGAAAATGAGCTGAATCCTGCCTGTCGCTACGAAAAGATTAAATAGAGATGCAGTCTGGTTCTTGATAATGTATGTATAAAACTTCTGAATTTTAAAAGGCTTGGTGTTAAAGACTGCTACAATTATATCCAAAAATGAAATCCTATTCATTTGCTAACAACCTAGAAACTAATTTGTGCACTTATTTTCTCCAGAGTGAATTACTGTAACTCATATCACTCCAGCATTTACGGTTGGTTCACAAAGCAGCTGCCAGAGACCTTTTAACAGGAGTGGAGATCAGATTTTACCATCCTGTACAAGACTTCCTGAGAAGAAGAATTTATTGATCAGCTACATGTAAGTGCATACTGTAGTTTATCCCCACTGTTCTGTGTGGCTGTGAAGCTTACAAAGACTTGGTTACACCTCTTGTTGCTCACTCGTGACTTACTGCCTTATTGAGGTCCTGAGGTAGACGTGCCCACTGTGAGTTGAAGAATATGCAGTAATCCTTTCCTTTGCTCTTGCCCTTGTCACTGAAATGGGCCATGCCGTACTCTCCCACCACCTGTCAACATGATAACAATGTCTGTATCACTCCACATGTCCATGAAATGTTTGCAGCTTTGATTTTTGGATCATAGATTTGAACATTACTTCCAGTCGCACTGTTTCACCTGAAGTCCTGTAACAAGGTAAAAGTATTGCTTCAAAACATACCAATCCAAGGGGATAACACGGGATAACAACTTATTTCCAACATGGTTCTGAGATATGTAACATAACATAAAATCAAACAATAGAATCTTAAAAAACAAAATTACATCAGTGTAAACTAGACAAAAGTAAATATCCACATCAATACAACTATATACAACACAGATTAAAGGCTCAAGTAAAATTTCCTTGATAACCTATTACCTTACTCCATAAATAACCTCTGACTTGACACTTAAAAGGTTCCTCTTGTTTTTGTCAACTTGATATTTTTATTCTGGCTTCATCTTTTACTCAGGGCACATAACAGCCATGTGGAGTTCGGACCCTTGTTATCTGTCACCACAAATATTCAGGAACATGCCCACTGATGATACTGGACATGCGATGCATCTTCTGTTGTTCTACCTTGAGCTGCAAAGGCAGCAGTCCCAACACATGAGTTTGAGGAGATGCATTTAACAATCATTCTTAACATCGATCCCTTACATTGATTTATCAGTGTGTTGTAACAAATATATGCACTAAAGGCAGTTTTTTTCACTTCAAAAACAAAACAAACGTATATTTCTAAACACACTCTGCAAATCCAGGTGCAACAGAGTAGAAAACTAATGACACTTTTAAGGGAACGTTTTTTTGCCTCTGATTTATTTTTTAATATTAGCCATAATATGTACACTGTAAATTAGTATATACATTGTAGTTTGAGGTGCTGTTTTATTGCAAAATGTAGTATACCCTAACTAACATAAATGTGATAGACAAATTACTATGAACACCTCTCAGTATAACGCAATACAGTTTAACAACATCACAAACTACAGCATTCAATGTTACCATCAACACCCCTATAAAACAGTTTCAAGACAAACTGGACATGTTAATGAGGGAACTGCTGCAGGATTGTTGTATTAGACTGCATTAGTCTTGGCCAGGTGTACCTACTAAACTGGCAAGATGATGGCCGATGGCCTAGTACAAACCTTCACTACAGTAACTGGGATCCTAAAGACGTAAAGCACCTCACTTAAAAATACCTTTTTTGTATTTGTAAAACAGAGTCTATGTCTACTGTTATACATACCAGAGAAGAATAACTACAAAATTAGTTACACTTTGACTCGGCGGGTTAAAGTACAGTTGGTTTCAATATTTTAGGAAGTGACATCATAATCAGCGGAGAAATATTTTACCCACAAGTCGCAAATTTCAGATGCGCTACCACTGATTCCCAGGGCCCACGATGATCTCCGCAAGCTAACAGTTATAGCATCCAAGCTAATAATCCCAGAACACGGTTAGAAAAAACTGTCTGTTTTTGTTAGACACGTGCCTCTATGCGAAGTAAACGCACAGAGAAACCGTTTTCGAAGAAATACACTCGGTCTCTCTCACCTTCTGGATGAGAAAAGCCGTCCAAATCAGTGTTTCAGGGACCCTCATGATGCCTAGCTTGCTGTTGTTTCCCCCATCAACCAACCAACCGTTCGACTCGAACCCCTCACACGAGCCCCCACCAGCTGTTTTAACAAACCACGCCTATTTTGCTGTGCGCGATTTTTAATTGGCTGTCACTATCACGAGTGAACACGTCCCTGATTGGTTAAAGTCAAAGTCAGTCAAATAAAAGTGTTGATATCTTTATATACAGTCTATGATATTAATCGATAACAAAACGTTACAACAGAAGAAAGATGAAACATTTTTGGTCTAGTTTTGACAGTTTAGATTGAAGTAACACAGGCGTGGTTGAGCTTTTAAAGATGGAGGACAGTTCATGGCGTAAAACATAAGTTACTGATTTCATTGTTCATGTTTAGTATAAAGTATGATTGTTAATATGGCATTTATGCACGACTGCATTATGAAAGAGCCAATCGACTTTTAATTCAATATGTCTGAAATGATAAATATAGACCACGAACAACTCAAAACATGGAATTAAGTATGAAATAATCAAATTTAGACTAATGTTTAAAACAGAATATTAGGTGATGTAGGCATAACTATTAGACATATTTTTCCCCTGCACCCAACCCTTTGCTATCATGCTATGCTCATTACTGTAAATTCTTCTCATAGGTTAGAAAATGTTGTCATGTTATATGAACATGTGGTTACTAAGTAACTTAATGGACTTCCTGCTAAATTTGTATTGCCCATTGATTCCTGTGTAAATTAAATTAATATTTAAAATGCCAAAATGGTCAAACAAAAAAAAGTACTACATTCAATTGTTTGGTAATAAATATTGGTAATAAATATATATAATTTCGTTTGTACAATCAGACATTAAAAAGCATCCTACTGAACTCACTTATAAGTCAAAATAGAAAGAAATAGGTGAATATTTATACTTATTGTTATAATATATTAATATATTGTTATTTTAGAGTACCGCTTCACCTATGGTACCAGGTGTTATTTGAATGACCTCAGTCCCTCTTTGCATGCTTGATCTTGTTATTCATTGACGTACTGCAGCGCCTTGATTCACTCAGCATGATGTCATTCCATATGTTCTTCCTGCTGCCGGATATTTACCTGCATCAAGTGACACATCGCCGGAACTGAAGCGAAGTCTGCCTTCAGAATAAGGGAATACATTTTGGTGTGTGCATTTATTCTCGACTTTGCAGTTCTCTGATTCTAAAAAGCATTGCACACAAAGAAACCCACTGATGGTCTTACTGTAATAAATAAAGGGAAGAGACTAGATGATATTTTTCCTTTCTTGTCTTGAGTGTAAATATTTATGTACTCAGAAAATAAATATCACAACTTCTGGAAGAGAAAGGCTTGAATGCAGGTCTACTTGTGGTGCATATGAAAAAATATTGTTTCAGTTTAACTGTACTGTATTGTTACACTTCAAATGGCACATAACCTTTAAACTTGGTACATAAACATATAATTACACATATAAGAGCGCTTCTCAACACACCATGGAGTGCTTTTCAGGGCCGTATCCAGGATTTTGAAGTCATGAGTCCAAATTTCCCCATGCAGTGCAACTCCAAAACCCTAAAAACGTTAGACTGACAACTAAAAAGTTTTAGTTTTTTTTAATATTCTTAACCATTAAAATATATTTTCTGTAAACTTTATCCTACCATGTAAAGGCTGAAGGCTGGTTCAAAGACTTCTCCACAATGACATGATTATGGTGAAGAACAATTTTTCCCCTAAAAACACTCAAATCCAATGTACCCATCAAAATAAGCTTCAGAAAACAAGAAAAAACAAAAGTGTAACTTGTGTGTAATCAAAGTGAAGTCTTTCTCAGGTCGTTAAAATAAACCCAAATTCCCAGAAACAACACTCTTGTTGTCCTCAATGGTAGCCGGTGTTTTGCAACGTCAAACATACTTTTTAGTATGCAGTTTACTAAAAGTATGTTTAAGTTTACATGGTATGCTTTTATTGAGAATTATTAGAAGTAGACAGAATTGCATTTATTCACCACTGCAGGAGTAACTAGTACCAGTGCTTTACAAAATGATGTACACCAAAAATGTCTATGTACCATACCATGAACCATGAATAACATGATAGCACTTGGCACCAAATATTTGCCCTAAGCAAACTGCAAATGCAAAAGCAATTGCTTTTTACTATTAGTGGGAGCAACAAAAAAAATAGTACCACGCCATTCGTACGGCTTTTATTTTGAAACAAAAGACCGGACATAGTGTGTTTCTCTGTGGCTAGCTTGACACTGTTAAGTCTGGGAATGCACACACAACTACTTTGGAGGGGAATGCAGCACTCGTAGCCAACCATACTGTAAGTATACGTTATAGCAATGTTTTCCTATTTTATTTGCTTAAATATATACTTTCCTGCCAGTATTTAAGTGTTATTAATCGTGTGTTTTCCTTACTGAAGTAACACTTGTCACAAACAGCGAAAGCCGGTGTTTATACCGTACGTTAACGTTAGCTGGTTAACCAGCTAAGCTAGCTGTCTTCCGTCGTTGAGATTCCCCTTATTTCTTCCTTTGGATTTTTTGGTATTCCTTTAATCTTGAAGAGGTTGCTATGTCATACCGGTGGCACGAGTTTCTTTTTGAAATTGTGGCTATATACTCGACTTTAATACTGTTTTCACTAATGATATTCCGCGGAGAAAAATGTCTCTGCCTGCCTGTAACACAAACGGCTATTCAGCATCTTTTATAGCTCTCACCAGTGTTGTTATAAGCTACACTCATAAATTGTTTTATTTTAACCGTGTTATTTATTTTTTTTTTTTTATAAAGCGGTCGCATTAAACAAGGTTTAAATGAGAAAAATACTCGGTAATTTGGCTAAATCCCAGTCCCTTTAATTGAGTCAGAGATAGCTAGTCCAGGGCAGGAGATGATGTAAGTAGGACTGGTATGCAGAGGTCTGACTTCAGCCAGAAAGTCTCTGAAAACTAAAACTGTGTTGACTCGGGCCAAATAAGGAGGGAAGGAACCCAGGTACTCAGTGGCGAATTGCCATCTAGGTGGAAAATGTTAATTCTTAATTCTCAGAACTTAGACTTTTATCACAGTTTAAACTTTATATCTACTAACATTGCATTGTTTTGGTCACTGTGCTGCCTGTCATGTCCACACTAATCACTGCCAGTGTTAACTGGGTTTATATCTTTTTTTTCTTTTTCACTGCAGTGAATCTCAAGGTATAACTCCCAGCTTCATTCCAGTCAATCACACCATGGCTGGCTTCAGGGAAGAGGATGTTGAATTGTATTATGAGATGGGAGAGGAGCTGGGCAGGTATGTTATTGTCTTTTCTTCTCTGACAAAACACATTGTATGAAAGCATCCGTCCAATACCCTTACTGTAGTCAGTGTTAGGAGTACAGCTCTAATACAAGTGTGAATGCCTCCGAAACACATTTATGATGCTTTAGGATCTATTAATTTATGGCACGTTTGAAGGTCATTAGAGATTCATGTGTCCAAATATGTAGTGTTGTGGGAATACAAATGCCTGCCTGATGGCACTGAAAAACGGTGTAAAGAGTTGGTAGTATGTACACAGCATGCCAGTTAGTTTTCATCTGTGAAACAACTCAGGTGAATTATTAAAGCAAGGTACCAGATAGCTGCATCACTTGTCTTTTAAAACTGTATGGCTGAGCACAAATGTATGTTTTTCTGATTCGCTGTGCTTGTAGTTTTTCACAAATAAAGTCAAATGTGCGCGTGAAGTGTAATCGGATCACACGTGGTTACCTGAGATGTGTTTGAGATGCATTTTGATGCCAGTTATGAGCTGCAAACCATCCAAAACAATAATTCCGATGAAGGCCAAAATATTTAAGTATGTGTCAGCAACATATTAAATATCCTTTTTATATACAATTTTTACACTGTGCTTGATCGTTTGTGAATGAGTCATCAAATTTTAATATAGTAAACTCAACTTGCTATCTGTGCTGGGGGCTTTTCTGCAGTAATGCAGCAAAAGTATGACATCACTACCTCTCAATGTGCCTTTCCACCTCTGCTGTGGTGTAGAGCCTCTATAGGAGAGGGGTGTGTGTGTGTGTGTGTGTGTGTGTGTGTGTGTGTGTGTGTGTGTGCGCGCGCGCGCGTGCGCTTTCTCCCCACCTGCAGATTGGTTTTATTGTTCTTGTCAGTAATGCTATTTATTCATTTCCTTTTAAACCAGATTCTATCAAACAAATCTCCAGATTACATATATTTCCGTTATCTTTATTTACTGTACAATAGTTAAGATCTTCTCTATGTTGTACGTTCAGCATCACATTTCAGTTTCAAGCTTATTTGCCTGCTACTTAGACAATTAACAATCATTTTCATTCCAATTATTTTAGTAATCCATCACTTAGTCTAGTATTTCTAAACCTAGGGGTCGGGATCCCCTAATGGGTCCCCAAGATAAATCTGAGGGGGTCACAAGATCACTGCAAAAATCTCCTTTTTACCAAGTCATTTATTCCTACAACTTGAGTCCTTAAAGTTTCCTAAAACAAGTGAAATTGTCTGCCAGTGCAGTAAGAATACTTCTGCTTGTTTCCTATGTAGATCAACTTGTTTCAAGTATTATTTCTTGTTTGTAGAAAAGTCTTTAAACAAGTTGATTTCTATTGGAAACAGGCAGTTTTTCACTTGTTTTAAGAATTTTTGTATTTTTTTTAATGATTTGTCGACAGAAATTACTTGATATGGTGTGTATTTTGTTACAGAGGTGATTTTGAGAGATGATGACCTCTTCAGGCTTCTTAAAATGAAACAATCCAAGAAAGAAAAGAAGATTTTTGTTTGAACTACATGTCCACATTGAGGCCATAATCTGTGGTGAGGCGTCATTTTAAGGGGGCGCAAACCAAAAAAGTTGGGAAGCACTGAGTTAATCTATAAAATGTTAAAAATAATGATCACTGCCCATCCCAAGTTATCACAGCCCAAAGTGATGTATTGATATAGCTTATGTGTTCTGGCCAGCAGCCAAGAATCCAATCATTATAATAACATGAAGCTGAAGCAGGTCTATATTATTCTTATTTTTAACCTCCCTTTGTTCTCTCCTCACTGCAGTGGACAGTTTGCCATTGTTCGTAAGTGTAAGGAGAAGAGCACAAGTGTCGAGTACGCAGCCAAATTCATCAAGAAGCGGCGGCTGTCGTCCAGCCGGCGGGGCGTGAGCCGCGAAGAGATAGAGCGCGAGGTCAACATCCTGCGGGAGATCCAACACAGCAACATCATCACCCTGCACGACATCTTTGAAAACAAGACCGACGTGATCCTGATCCTGGAGCTGGTGTCCGGAGGAGAGCTGTTTGACTTCCTGGCTGAGAAGGAATCTCTGACGGAGGAGGAGGCCACCCAGTTTCTCAAGCAGATCCTGGACGGTGTTCAGTACCTGCACTCCAAACGCATCGCTCACTTTGACCTCAAGGTCAGCGGTATTTCGGGGTTTAAGATACACAAAAAAAGTTGTATTCATTTCAAAGTCATATGGACATGATGACCAAACAGATGAGTTGCTTTCATTGTTAGTTTTAGTCAGATAACAGTCAAATTATTCCAGAAAATGGTGTCAGTTAATTGCAGTACAAGTTTTAAGACCAAGAAAAACCAACATTTAAGCTATATCAAATAAAATCCAACTTTATTTACCCTTCATATAACAGTATAGGCTCATTTATGTAACACGTAAAAGAAAAGAATATAAAGACAATTTGATAACCAAATCCCAAGCAATATTTCTCATAAGACAGTTTTAATTTCATGTTAATGTTTGGCCAAGCTACCGGCATCTCTTTATGCCTGTTAGCAGTATTACACGTTTATTTTAGTTTGTATAATTTTAACAGTTTGTTGCCAATTGATAAAGCCCAGTGCAGTGACGCCATGATTGAGAAGTGGCTGATGGTATGCCACTCTTTGTTTTGTGGCATATGCCAATTCTCAGTGTCATGCTGCTGTTGATTAATAAGGATGCTTTTGCTGCTTTACTGTCACTTAAAATCAGCATGTTACCAATTCTTTCTGGCATATATTACTATTGATTATGGTATGCCGCTGCTGTATGCTATGTATAAACAATATAACCTTTCTGATCTCGGCGCTGCTGGCCCAGTATATGATGAGATAGCTACACACTAATATCATGACAGTAGATTTAAAAAAATGTTGTTTCAGTGTCCTGGTCACTTCCTTCTGTTTTAGCTACTCTGTTTACACGTGTACTCTATCAAAAACTCATTCTCTCACTAATGTGTAGCTGTACTGTTTGTATCTTTCAGCCTGAGAATATCATGCTGCTAGACAAGAACGTCCCCAACCCCAGGATCAAGCTGATTGATTTTGGGATTGCTCATCAGATTAAAGCGGGAAACGAGTTCAAGAATATTTTTGGAACACCAGAGTTTGTTGGTGAGATCACGTTTCTTTCCCCTCCTGAACATCTTTTTCACAGAGTAAACATTTTCCACTTTAAATCAGTCCTTGTGCTAGTGTGTGCCCACGCTGGCAAGTAAATTAAACCTTGTAAGTGGATGCGTTTCAGATCTCCACATCTGGTTTGAGTTAAAGCGTTCATTCCTCTGTGCTTTGCAGCGCCTGAAATAGTCAACTACGAGCCACTTGGACTGGAGGCGGACATGTGGTAAGATGTCAACATGTTTTTATTTTTTCTCCTCTGAAGCTGTCTACTGGCCCGTGTGACTGTTTTCATTCATGTTTGGTTCTTCTCTTCTCTGCAGGAGCATCGGAGTAATCACATACATCCTGTGAGTAATGTTCCCCATTACGACTGGCATTCATCACTTCACTCCTCATCCGTGTGTTTTCTAAAGCAAAGCCTTCATCTGTGTTCCCGCAGGTTGAGTGGTGCTTCACCGTTTCTGGGCGAGACCAAGCAGGAGACCCTGACAAACATCTCAGCTGTCAACTATGACTTTGATGAGGAGTATTTCAGCAACACCAGTGAGCTGGCCAAGGACTTCATACGCCGTCTGCTGGTCAAGGATCCAAAGTAGGAACTTTTTCAGATTTTATGCCAAAAGCAAAGAAGAGAAGTCTCTGTTGTGTAGACATGTAAAAGTCGTTTTCTCACTGGTGGATTATTTTCGTTTGCAGGAAAAGAATGACGATTGATGACAGTCTTGAACACCCCTGGATTAAGGTGAGGGTTTTATTTAGCATTTATATCTGGTGATGTAGCGTGACATTCACAGTCATCTTAACATTAAGGTGAGGTGCTCGGCTGCAGTGCTGAGCTCTTTATTCATATTAAGAAACTTTTTCAAGACATATTTAATATTCAAAAAGTTCTGAGAAATGAATCCACACTTTTGTGTCTTCATGACTAGATTATTGTAATTCATCATACATTATAGCTCATCAAGATGTAGTTCAAAATGCTGCAGGGAGCACATTACTCCAGGGTTGGAGTTTAAAATTCATTATAAGATTTTAGTTATTTTTACTTATCAGGCTGTGCACAGTGCAGCCCCTGAGTACATTTGTGAGTTGTTGTTCCTATATAGTAATGTAAAGTCTCTGAGGTCGCTGAGCTCGACTTAAAATAAAGACCAGGCATTTGCTGTCTTTGCCCCTAAACTTTGGAATAGTTTACCTCTTACTATTAGATCATCCAAAATAAAAATAAAGCTCACTTATATACTCTTGTTTATTTTGTTGCTCTTGTGTTTAATACTATTTTGCCTGTTTGATATTTTGTCCTAAATGCTTCTATTGGGAGGTGCTATATAAATACATTTTTACTTACTTACTAAAGCTCATACACATTACACTTTCTTTTTTTAATCAAATAGAGCTAGACCGATATTTAAGTAGATTTGAGCTTATTGCAGATATATCGTATCAGTGTACATGCTGGCCGAAATTGCAGTACAGGCATGCCAAAGATATGTTTGAGGTCATTTAGAAACAGTCATACACAATTCTTTAATAAAGCGAATTTAAGAAATGTTATGTGTTTGTGCATCGGCTGATATATCGTTACCAGATTTTTTTAACCTCTCAAATATCAGTTTTGGTACCCTCAAAAATCCATATCCAAACATCGATATGTTATTAAATGACCATCCATATTTCCAACCTTTACATTTTTCCCTCTCCAGGTGATTAAGAGGCGAAATGTCCGCCAGGAGGAGAGAGACCACAAGCCTGAGCGCCGACGCCTGAAGACCACTCGTCTGAAGGAGTACACCATCAAGTCCCACTCCAGCATGCCACCCAACAACACTTATGTCAACTTTGAGCGCTTCTCCCAGGTCCTCGAGGAGATCACGGCAGCAGAGGAAGGCCTGAGGGAGCTGGAGCGCAATCAGCGCTCGTGCCGGGAGGATGTAGCAGCGCTGCTGTCCATATATGAGGAGAAGGAGGGTTGGTACAAGGATGAGAACCACAGCATCTCCAGCGACCTGAGCCACATCCGCCAAGAGCTGCAGCGCACTCAAGCCCAGCGCAAGAAGAGCCAGGAGGACACCCGGCTCACCATGCAGGCCGCCAACATCCTCAAGCGCAAGTTTGGGCGCCTGGAGAACCGCTACGACGTCCTGGCTGAGCAGGTGGCCTCTGAGGTCCGCTGGGTGGAGGAGCTGGTCAAGTCCATATCAGTAGAGAAGGCCGGTCTCGGCTCTGGCAGCATGCCTTGAGCCGGGCCAACGTCCAGCAATGACACTTTGATTCTCAAGTATCCTCCTGCCCGTCTTCTCTGCGTGTGTCCTACACAGTGGAGCTGGAGCGGGTCAGTTGTCATCAAGTTGCTGCTGCCCATCGCGAAAAATGTTTTTTAGGTCATGCTTGAGACAACCAGCAAGAAGCAGAGAGGCAATATGTTGAACCCATTCCCCCATGAAAAGGCTCATTCCTGTGTTTTATACATTTATTTATAATTTTAGAGATTTTACATGCTGTTATTATTTGACCATCATGCGGCGTAGTTGACACAATTATTTGCAAACTAGTTGGGTTTTTTTTGCAGTTGTCAGTATTGCAGATGGAAAATACATTAGTTTATTTTTCTTAGCGTGCTTATCTTTTTAGGACCTTAAGTGCATCGGAATTTGCTAGTGCAATAAAAGCCTCTTGCCTCAGGTTATTGGCCAGTTATGTGAGAAACGTATAGTGTCAGGTTTGCACAGAGTTCAGGGGTATCTATTTATCCGCTTACATTTTAGATTCGATTGCAGCTGACATCAAACTTCTCTCATATGTCGGGACAGAGTGTTGACTATAGAGGATGCAATAAACATAAACTCTCAGCTTAGAAAAAAAGAGCTTATTGTTGGGTAATGCTTTATTTTACAGGTCTGTGATTTCTTGAAAGTTTCCTGGAAAAAACCTGTAGTTTGGTTCTAATTATTACAGACAAATGGGAGACAGAGAGGTCTGAGACTGTTATTTTAGGTAGTTTAATTAGTTGTGTAATTGCCTTCCAGAGGAATTTCCATGAATTAAATTGTTCAATTTAAGTTTAAGTAAGTATGTATTCATCATTCAGTCATCTTGGAAACTTTACTCTTCATATATGCTGGATTTTATGTTTGTTTGTAGACACCTTTCACGTTTTGCATGTTCAGCTCACCCGCTATCTTCTGACTAAAAGTCTCAAGGTTGCGCTAGCTTAGCATTTGGAAGTGTACCAACTGATCACACTCTATCTTACCGATAGTTAGTACCAAATTACATTGTTCTTTCCAGGAAACTTCATAGGAAATTATTTGGAAATTTATCTGAATTTGCAGACCCGTAAAATAAAGTGTTACAAGATTAAGAATGTATAAACTCATCTTTGGAGTGCCTGTAAACTAATCAACCTTATTGCCTCTGCGATCACTCATCTGTCATCGAGTTAATAGCATTTCTATCACATTGATATTGCTCAATCAATGTCTTAAACGCAACAACTTTTGCACAGTAGCCTTGTAAACCAAATAGTGTGCATGGAAACCTTCTCTATAAACTGTAACTCTTGTTAGTGTTTCTGTTTTCATTCTGTCCGTCCCTGCTCACTTAAAAACATTCCATCGATGCGTTTCACATCCAGGCAACACATTCCCCATGTATAGAATAGAAAGTGTATGATATAGTCAGTCGTATTTTTCAGTAGATAAATGTATTCATTTGCACTTAAAACGATTATAGCAATGTTCCAAAATATATTTTAATCTCTCTCTTAAGTGTAAGAAAGAGCTGTAAAAATGAACTGTCCGGACTTGTTCAAATAAACAAAGTTATCACTGTCACCATTTCGTATTAATGTTGTTGTTATTGTGCGAATGGGAAATAATCTAACTTGAACTTCATTCTGTCTCTACTTAGTTATTCAGGTTGTTGTCTCCTTGTAGCACACTGTCATGATGCAGAAAACACCTTGATTATATAGGAATGATGTTCCTACTGCCGTATAGTGCTCAGTGATGACGGTAGTTTTTGTTTCGTGACAGTACACTTTATCCTCACCTTTATAAATATGCTGTTTGTCATTTATGCCCTGTTTTTTCCAGTGGAGGAGTACGTTTACTCAAGTACTGCACTTAAGTAGCAGCAGGGGGAAATATAGCTCTTAGTATCTGCATAAGAACATTTGAGCAAGGCCGCAGAGTTGATTGGAGATCAGAGCAGTGGGCTATAAAAGAATCTGTATGCATGACCAGATATAACCTTGTAAAATAAATATATAAGGACCCCTCACCTGTCACCACATTCTCATTAAATCAAAGGTTTTCTTTCTCAGTGATTGCATGGCAATTTGATTAAATATAACTTCATTTAGAAATGTGCAACATGAGAGCAAAATATTATAAAATAATAAAGCTCTTAGGTTGCAACATGACAGTACACGCCTTTATTGATATTGTATCATGTATCAGTTTGCAGGTCTATGTATGTAAATCAGTGAGAGGCAGAGATGGAGCCGGCCTGAGCCTGAGCCAGGACAGCCTTTTACAGGATGGTTTTAAATATGTTATTAAGATACATGTTTATCTGCTGCAGTTACTTGACTCATATTTATGCTTTGTTCAGCAGACCTCATATAATATACTACCTGCAAAACCTTTCTGATAAAGCTCTGAACAGTGGCCAAAAGGAAACTCAGCTATTTTACAATATTCTTCAAATTCTAAATATATATACACACATATTTATAATATTTACACACATTTACTGCTGTCCAATAGCAAAAGCAAATCCTGACTCAGTAAAAATGTATGCAAAATGTAAAATGTATCACAAAACCACACAAAACAGTGTAGAATTTTTAATGGTTTTATTTGTATATTAATGATGTCATTAATAAATAATTAATAAATATGTTGGGGGGGTTTTTGTTTACAAATGATACAAATAATCTTTTAAAAACCATTTTGAAACAAATGGATAACCGGAGCCAGACTGCTACGATCACTACAATGACTGCGTGACGAGAGGAGACAGAAAGAACTGCTCGTCTGTGTGTTAAAGTCAGCTGTGACAGTGTGTGGACTCCTTGGCAGTGGTCTCAGGAAAAACTGCAGTCTGTGGATTCATGATTTCAGTTCAACATGATCCGCTCTGTGTTTTAACGGTCTCTGTAGAAGTCCAAGGACGGGCAGTGCCATCCTTCTGTTTTTCTTCATCCTGGTCCAGATCAACACAAGTCCATTCTTCAAGAGTAGGAATGTTAATTGTTTATGCGTCTTTCAGGGAATTAATGTGGGCACAGAGTTTCAGTGCAGGTCCCAGTTTAAGGTTCATGGTGCTGACCAGGTGGTCCTCTGTGAGAAGCAGCAGAGCCTGTCCATCTATTTCCTGGGAGCGAAACTCCTCGGCTACATCCTGACCTCCTGGACAAAAGAGAAGATTGAGACTGAATAAGTAGAGCGTGTGTCCCTTGTTCATTTTGATGTATTTTGTTAGCTGATATTTGCAGAATTACTTACTTATTATGATCTTTATATCTCTATATGACTATTTATATATGCATATTTGCCCTGGTCTGAGTTAAATTCCTACCCCAGTACACATAGTATGCAACTATATGTGCCATTTTCAGAGACAAAAGGTGTGTTTAAGTCACAGCAGTACCTGGCAGGGAGTTGATAAAAGAAAACACTTGTTCTACGTCCCACTGAGATGGACAGCAGACATCTTCTTCTTCTTCTTCTCCTTCTCCGTCAGAAACACTGATTGTTTCTGTCATCCTCTGCTCCTGCTCTCTCTCCTGCTCCCTCTCCCTCTCCCGCTCTCTCTCGGCCTGTTTGCGGAGCCTGGTTGTCATGGGAACGGGAGGCTCATCTTCCTCTTCCTCTTCCTCCTGCTCGTCCTCCTCTCTCAGCGAGCTTTGCTGGGTCTCCTCTGAGCCAAACGACCCATGAGCCTGTGGAGCACAGAAGACTCAGATCAGATATATGCTGGATCTGCTGTGTTTTGGGGAAGACAATTTTTCTCTGATGTTGCATGTTGGGTCATTGTGCCTTAAGGAACTAAAATAATTTCATTAGTCTGGATTTTAAGAGTTTTAGCATCAAATTATGGTCTAAATGCTGCTTTACAGGCTTTTCCACCCTGGAAATATTCATACTGCGAAAAACATTTCATTGTTCTCATTTTAAAGCATAAAAATGTGCCATTGTTCCACTTAAAAGCAATTATTATTAAAATGATTAGGCAAAATATTGGACATTACCACCTTCAGTCTACATGAGCCTCCAAAAACACATTTCAGTTAAACATAAATATCATTTGATTGAATTTATAGAAATTTTTGATTCCATGTAGGTGACAGAATCGTATTTGTGAGTTCTGGACAAAGTTATTTTAAGGATGAAATGACTTTGAAGCCAAATTTCTGACGTCTTTCAAATAATTTTTAATGACTCACTTTTATCTGAAAGCTTTTTCTTAGTTTTACGAGGTATTATTTTACTTTTACTGCATTTAACTTTGGCCATTTTAACTCTCTTTCTACCTGTTAAGTTTTTACTTTTACTGTTTTTTCTTTATTGTTTTGCTGTTTTATTGTTTTATTCAACTCTACTTTTTCTCTCACTATTTTCTCCTGTCTTGTTATTTCATTATTGTTATTTTCATTATGCGGTTTCATTCTGTTTTTTTATTGTAAAGCATTTTTTTAACTTTATCTAGAAAAGTCCCATATAAATGGTTTATTATTGCCTTGCTGTGATTGGTAGTGGTAGTATTAGAGTTACTTAATTTCACTTTGTAGATACAAATACATTTTGATTCAGTTTGACTCTGCAGCAAGTCAGTAAGGCCAGAAGAAAAATTGTTGTCTTGGCGTCGGCGTTGTCTACGAAGTTGTTGTTGAGTTGTCTTATGGACCAGTGGTTTCCAACCTCGGGATCGGGACCCCCATAAGGGATTGAAAGATAAATCTGATGATTACCAGGATACAGAAAGCAGAAAAAAAAAATTCTGCCACACAAGGTCATGTTTATTTATCCCTCTTCTATTTGTTGTTTTGGAAGTTTCCAGGTCACTTGAAATGGAAAGAAACACTAATTGAAAGAACCCAAGGCATCCTGTCTTTTTGAAATAAGCGCGTCTCACAGGACCTGTGATCCCTGCAGCACTTCTCTATTTTAGCTACATGCATCAGGTCAGTGATATCACCTGACCTGTCTCAGAAAATGTTCTCTGGAGGCTCCGTTGACTCTGCTGGGGGGTCGTCCTCTCCTGCCCACGGGCCTGTGACCCCAGCGACCCGCTCTCAGCATGGTGATACGCTTGGTGCAGCTCACACTGAACCTAAACACACACAGACCCAAAATAGTTAATTACAGTTCATACAGTCCACTGCGGATGATCACATTTGAGTAGTGATGGCATTGCAGTCATGATATCAGTCTTGAAGTCCAAAAAGCCCTTTGAGATTTTACCTTCCTGTGTGTACTGAGTGCAGACAGTTAGACAGACATTTGTCATTGGAGTCTGCATCTGGACTCAAAGCTGTCCTCCCTGTCTTTGATGCCTGTATGGAGACTCAAAGGGAAACCTGGGAGTGATTATACACTTTTTTCTTAAAACCCAAGTGTAGCTAAATGGCTTCCAGATGTCAGATGACGTGTCTCATCACCACAGAGACAGACGACATTTTCAGTTTACTTGTCTAGAGGAAATGCTGCATTTTTTAAATATTTATTTATACAAGGAAGGATGCTCTTTGCATCAAAACCATGCTCCTTCCTTCCTCAGGTTCCAGAGGTTGATCTCTGAGCAGCTGGACTACACTCAGTAAAGTGCCTTGCTCAAGGGCATGTCTAGTTGTTGAGGGATGACTGAGTGTGGAAATGAGTGTTACTCCTTATTTCCACATACTTTTACAGACAGTGTGATGAATTTCAAACTAGGCAACAAACTTACATTAAAACAAAGCTGAAATACCCAATTCAGCATCAGAGTGGCTCTTTAAAATAATGTTCATTCAACATTATCAATTCATTAAAAATCAATCATTGTTTTAAACGATTTTCTTATTGTCTGCAAAACCCATGAAAAGAGCAAAACCAACAAAGTGTTAAGTCCATCCCTCAATTCTTCCCTACACTGTCTGTGATCATATGTCTGGGAGGACATACACCTTTAAAAATGTATCACAAATACATAGTTTTATTCTTTTTAAAGGCTCCGTAATTTCCTGAAACAGCTGGACACTGTAGTTTTCAGCAAACGTTACTAAAACAGGAGTAAATAATGCATTTGTTGGGGCCTGTTCTCAGTATTTCTGGCAGCAGGACGGTGTTTGTGGGATCGACTCAAAATAAACTACAGTGTGTGTTCGAGGCAATGAAGGAACATGTTACCCAGGGCAACAGTGTGGCTCATCTTTATTTTATTTTATTTTTTTAGTTTTTAGACAATAATGCAGCTCATCAGGCTTTGGCTACATAAACAATACCTGTTATTGCAATCAATCACTTGTTGGTTTTGGTCTTTTCATGGGATTCGTTGACAATATATAACATTGCCAGCCCGATCCTTTAACAAAAAATAAACAACAGCAGAGCAGGACTGGTTATTTGCCAGTAGAATAGTGTGTCAATCTTTGCCGCTTAATTCTGAGACTGCAGGTTTTCATCTGCTCAAGAAAAGGAAATGAAGGCTTGTCTAACTTAACCTCAACTTAGCATCAATTGAAATATCATTTTACTGTTTCTATCATTTAGTTTTGTACATTTTTAGTACTGGATTGGCATTATTTCAGAGAGCCAGACTGATGCTTCATGTGTTGTTAGTGCGCTATCTGAGAACCAGAGATGTGGTAATCTCATCTCGATGTGTGAGTGATTTATTTACCTTCTGACACACGTCATGGAGCAGAAGCGTTTGGAGCGCAGAAACGTGTGGGCGTAACCTCTGCTCCCACAGAACTCACACTGCAGCACGCCTGCCATGCTCTCCCCCAGCTCTGCAACTTCACAGGACCAGCTGTTAGTCACACATATACACACACACACATAAACATATACACACACACACACGTCACCTCACCATCTGCTGCAGGGCCATCGTTTTCCATCTCAGAGTCTGTTGAATCCGACTGGTCAGCATCCAGCGGACTGTCCTCCGCTGCTGCATCCCCGTTGATTTGTATCTCCTGGGATTCAGGAAGTGAAGCCTGCTGGTCTGCTAACAGCGAGGAGGACACCACCTGCATTAAGGTGTATTTAGAAAAGTTAAATCTCACACACTGACATGAAAAGACATGTGACTTCTATGTAGGTACAGGAGTCACTGGATTACAGTGATTTGACTAAAATTAAAGAAATAGTTAAGTTATATTTTACTAAATGCTAATCCCAGCGACAAGGACTGCATATAGCTATGATGTTGTGATCTAGATCTTCAAATAAATTCTCATTCAGCCTTTTCCCCTGCCTCCTGGACTCCTGGTTAAATTCACAAGAAAGTTGGATTTAATTAAATGCAGACTAAGCTGACCTACAGTAGAAACTTGGAAAAAGCTGCATTTACACAATGAATCTTCTAATGTTAATTAGCCATGAAAATTAAGAATAACATACCACCAAACAACAAAAATGCAAGACCCAATGTATATTTAAAGAGTTTCAGGATAAAATTTAAAATTACCGGGAATGGCTCCAGGCCCTCTCGGATGACGAAGCCCTCTACGAGGTGAGTAAGGACGTGGGTTGTAAGTATCCTGTCAGGGCTACCTGGGAGGCTGGCTGGGGAGGAGGGGGGCTGGCTGGGGCCTCTTACTGCTGCTGGCAGGATGGGAGGAGGTAGAGGAGGAGATGGAGGAGGAGGGTTGCTGCTACTGCTGCTGGTGGTGGTGGTGGTGAGCTGGGACGGCTCTTCTACCACTGGTGACCTGATCACAGAGTGACTGGATATGATGGAGGATGAAGCCATCGCTGCTGAACAATGAGAGGCATGAAAGAGAACAGAACTTAGGGGTGTTTCATGAAAAAGATTACCAGTTAAACCAGGTTTATTTTCAGGAAAATTCAGTTTCTGAAGGAGGTTTAAATAAGTCTCTCCTATGTTACCATGGAAACATATCTCTCCAGACTAGCCTGCTCTCAGTCAGGTTAGTTTTCAGGCTTAGCTTCACATCAGGCTGAACCAGTGTTACAATCAATCTGACCGACTGAAACACAGTGTTTTCTCCAAAGTTCCTCATCCGATGGTTCCTCTTCTGTTTGCAGTACACGTCAAATTTACATGTCATGGTTATATGGGTATTTGGTTATATGGGTATTTGTCTGGTTTCTGTGGTTTGTCTCTTCCTGTTTTGTTTTGTAGTCTGTTTTCTGGCTTCCTGTGTGTCCCTGTCTGTGTGTGATTGGGCTGGATTGCTTTCACCTGTCTCTCTGTGCTCACCTGGTCCTAGTCTCCTCATTAGTCTCTCTGAATTTATACTGGTCTGGTTGCTTGTGTCCTGGTTGGTTCATTGTCTTGCCTATAGTGTTCAGTACCCGCATGTCTTCATGTTCTGTGGTTTATGTTCTTGCTTTCTTTGTGATCACCTGTGGACTTACCTGCTGTTTTGCTTGTCTGCCTGTGCCCCAAGTAAGATTTCATTAAACTTCCTAAACTGCTCTGAGCCTCGGCTGTCTGCATTTGGGTCCTTTTCCTGTTGCTCCTGAACACCAACCCTGACACATCACATGTTGACGTGGGATGCACTTTATTGCGTAATTAAAATCTGAGCTCATATCTCGTGTGCGCGTGCACACACAGTATTTCAATCAACATATGTGCTTTGAAATTCACTGCCGTTAAAATACAGTTAATAAAACAATTGTGAGCTGTAGCTTCATATTAAGACATACTTTAACAATTACTTCTCTTTAAATGTCACTAAATGAAATTTAAGAACATACACCCATAAATCTATTTATCAAGAATGCATAAAGTGGCAGACAGCCATTTTCAAGGTATTTAAATTGTATTTTAACCATATGGAGGCTGTTATGTCAAAACAGGTACCATAATCCAACTGATAGAGAACTTATGTTTCTAAAAATGTTAATTATCTTATTGTCTTGCTATAAAATAAATTGGGTGACCCTATTTGATATGTCAGTGTTGTTTAACAGTATCTTATACATTCAAACCAGCTTCATGAAACAGATCCAGGTTCTAATTTTTAGGTTCATTTAAGACAGGCTTTTCTGAGCCTCCTTTATGAAACATCCCTCTTGGTGAGTGAGGAGAGTTTGTAGGGTCAGAAAGGGTGTAATTGTATTCTTTTTATTTTGTTCTTTCATTATCATATTTTACCTGCACCATTCTGCTTAGGAGGCACAATGAGAGGTGTTGGGGTCCTGTCTCTCTGTGGACTGGGCGGACCTTCATCTTTCCTTTCTTCTGAACTCAATCCATTCACTTTGCATGTTTGCCCCGACTGAAATCAAACAAACCCTTGATTAAAATAACACATACTGAGAACAGGCAAAGCTTGCAAAGCTTAACTACGGTGACCCACCGATGGAGTTTCATTGCGTCTGACTGGATGCACTTTCAGATCAACAGCCACTGTCTGAGGAGGTGGGAGGTTCTGGTAGGGCATCTGAACCAGAGCCTCGGCTACAGGCAGCTCCTGCTCTGTCAGCAGCACCCGCCCCGACTGGACAGCCAAAGCCTGGACCGAGTGCAGGGACAGCCTGTGGAGGGAGGCTGGGGGGTTCTGGGGCAGCCTGGGGAGAACCAGAGGTGGAGGCGGAGGTGGAGGCTGGTTCTGAACTTGTGGGAATGAGGTGCGACGCTGTGGAGCGGCCACAAGAGGAGGAGGCTGAGGCTGAGGCTGAATGGTTGCAGCTGGGATTGAGGTCTGAGCTGAAGATGCAAACATGCTGGTGACAGATGGAGAAGAAGAAGGGGCTCGAGGGTCATTGTTGGTTTGTGAATGGGTGCTGGGAGTGGTCAGTCTTTTAACTGAAAGAGCAAGAGGGTTGGAGTTGGTTTCTTGAGGTGCTACTCTGAGGGCGATGGGCTGGAGCTGTCTGTGGCTTGGAGCTCCTCCTGCAGCCTGCTGGAGGATGAGCTGGTGGTGCGCCACCCGCTGGCCTGGTGGACAGGACAGCTGCTGCTTGACCAGAGCGTGGGTCTGCACCGGAGAGTACGCTGCAAGGAGAGTGATGCAAAGATAGGCATGAGGAACAACAATGGACAAATACACATAACACATATCACAAATGATCTATTCCACCTTTACAGCGTGTGTTATCTGTAATTTACCTAAAGGGGCCTTAAATATTTCTTCCCCCACCCCTTCCCAGGTGTTGTTTACGGATGGTTGATTGCTTGATTCTTAGGAGTGGTTGCTGTTCTTTGTGACTGCGTATATGCAGAATTGTTGTCATTTGTTATATGAAATGGCTGACAAAGACACTTCAGCCTGAAACACGTGGGCTTTCTAGTAATCTTTCCTTTAAACCTCAGTGTTTGAACATATTAGCTCACCTGGGGTTATAATCTGGGGTCCTGAGGTCAGCCGGGTGACATCAGCCGGTCCTGTTTCTGCTGAGGTGTCAGTCAGCTGGTTGGTCTTCAGCGTGCAGATTGACGTCTTGGATAAAGAAGTGGTCGGAGTCAGGGCTTGGGACTGGGCGGATGGCTTTAAAATCACACTGTGGGCTGTAGCCAGAGCTCCAGGCAAGTGGGCACGCAGAGCTAGATTCTGCACCTGAATATAATCAAAAAGAAAGTCACATTTTCACTGTTTATAAAAGCCATGGGTTGTGTGGTTGACAGCCCTTCACTACCTTGTCCTTTCATGAAACTTTCTTAATGGTTCCTCTTCTCACTTACATATTTTCCACATATCTTTTTATTTTGCTATGTGGCTCATGCTCAAGGTGTGTAACATCCTGAAGTCTATAATATTTGCATTCTTGTGGCATGCATGGCTTATTCTAATTTTGTGCCTGGCAAAGTTTGTACCTGAGAGGAGGTAGGTAAAGAGGAGCAGGAGGTGACGGCAGGGAGGTCTGATTGAACTGCAGCCACCGTGGCTGCAGGGGTTAGAATAAGCTAACAGAAGACAAGCAAAAAGCAGGGAGAGGCAGGTGGCTAGCTGGTTAGAAATAAAGACATTGCATGTTGTCAGAAAACATAAGAAAACACATTCACTAAAAATAGAAATAGCAAGATGGCTAATGAGTCATGCCGTTTCAAAGTACCAGTATGACAAACAACTTATATTTGAAAAGGTTTGTACCATCTGAGTGCGAAGGTACATCTGAGCTTGGTTACAGTTGGCTGGTCTGTTTCCCAGGAGCATGGCCTGCTGGGATATGGTGGCCGCTGCACCAGTGGAGTTGGATGTTTGGGTTCGACCAATCAGCTGGGCTGTCACTGGAGATGCTGGTAAAGTAATCTGGATTCGGGGCAGCGTGATGAAGAATGATTAAAGAAAGATGCTATTTGTGCTCAAAGCAGGTCAGACTGATGACAGCGGTAATGCAGATACTTACTGAGTTTTGGGAAACACCAGCAGGCTGATGAACCAAACTGCCACTGGATGAAGAAGGTGACTGCCTCTGACAGACTGAAGCCTGAAAAGCATTGGAGAGACATCACACACCTGTAGCTCATTTAAAATGACTCTTCATGCTTGCGCTAACACATGAGAGACCATCTGACCTGCTGTATGGTGGCCAGACTCTGCAGATGGGGGCTGTGCTGGTGCTGCTGCAGGGCTGCTGTCTGCAGCATGAGGTGCTGCTGCTGGGCTGCGTACATCTGATGCAGGTACTGGGCCGCCATGCTCTGAGGCCTGTGGATGGCGTGCTGGAGCACCTATTGCATCACATGATTGCACTTTACAAATGAATTGCAGTCCACTTTCTGCAGCACAAGGCTATTATGCTGTTATTCCACTGACAAATGAAAATGTTGAAGCATTTAGAACATTTAGGTTTGAAAAAATGTAATTACCTGATGTTTGGATTGGAATATTCCTAGATAATGAAGATTCACTTTGTAAAAGATATTTTTATTTTGGTGGTTAAGGGCTTGAAATATTTAAAACCCTTATAAAAGAACCATATCAGTAATTTGATTTAACTTCAGTGCTGTAAACTATTTTATATGGAAGTTACTTTTTAAAAATAATACTCTGGTGGAATGAACAAAATATATGTTTTTGAGTAGCCGCTTTCCTAAACAACATACCAATCTATTGAAAAGTTCACAACAGTACAGAGGACTGTCTATTTTCTGTAATGCCATCTTTCATTTTGCAAAATTCTAATATTCTGTATTCTGTAAGAGTTACAAGGGTACTGGTACAGGTACTGTCTATTACCTGGACTGTCTGCTAGTCAAGTCAGTGCATGCAGAGGTCCCAGGTACTCTCTATAACCTGGACTGCCTGACAGTCAAGTTAAACAATGCCTGCAGAGGTCCCAGGTTGCGTCTATTACCTGGACTGCCTGTCTGTCGGGTGAGATGATGTTGAGGGAAGTAGAGGGTGCCTGGGTGCACGTGGTGCTGCTGGAGCCGATTGTTGCCATGGTGACAGCAGCTGATGTGGTGGGGGTGGTGGTGGCTACAGTCCTATTAGTGTCTGCCTGCTTCTCTCCTGGGCTCTGCCTATCCATCTCCCAGGTCACACACAGATTCAGTAATGGGAAAACTGTGGAGGTGAAATAGACGTTAACAGGAGGTAGTTAAATAAAACAATTCTAATTTGAGTTAAATCAGGGTAATGGAGGTGTACTGCTTAGCTCTTTTGTAGCAGTTTTCTCAACCATCTCTCTGCAGCAAATGCTTTTGGTTTAGTCAAGAAAAGAGATGCTATTGGAGCTTTAAATACTGAATAGTTGTTAGTCTGATATAAAACACCCAGTGTTCATGCTGCAAAAGGTTGAACTCTGTTACTTTAACACAGGATTGAGAAGGTGGTTTTTCCTTTACAGATTATCTACATGAAAATCTACAACAACAAAATATACTCCGTCACACTTCGAGGACACTTGGTTTGGGGAACGTTGACTAAACTCAGCCTGTCATGTTTTAATTCGGCCATAATTGAAAGGTATCTCTGTGATCTTGATTTAAAAATAGAGTTCACTGCAGCCTAAAATTGGCCCCAAAAGCACATAAATTAAAGGAATATAATACATTTAAAGGATAATCTATCCAGTGCAGAAATACACACAATACATTCCTGGCCCATAATAATCTGTCAGTAGATCTATATAAATGTGCTGATTATAACCCTATAACAACTCTATTATTATCTTTTTTAGCCTATATATTTGTGGAAAAGTGCATGCTTTAAAAAAAACGGTTTAAACAAACTAAACTTTGTTGTTTTCAGAGCATCTTGTTTGCCCTTGGTCTTTTCAGTAGAAAGCATAAGTAAATCATCATAACATAACATGAAGAAAAACAAAGGTGGCTCTATTGCATGTAACTTGTGAAAACATTGTTATGACGCCCTGATGAATATGTATGAAAAAGGTTCACACACATCATTCACATTATTGATGTATTTTCAAAATGGGTGCAAAGGCTATTTTGTGCCACAACCACATCTGTAAAGAGACAAACATCAGACAAAGGTGCTACAATACTGGAGGGTTTGTTTTTCTCTCAATTGCTGGTAAAGCCAGCTAAATATGAGTCAAATATTTTTATGATATTAAGTTAATAATCTCAAAGAGCTAGCCTTAAAATCGTGAAATTCTTAGCCATATTTCATGAGGCTAAACACTGATGGTGTGTACTGCTATAGCAGCTTGAATATTGATTGATTTTTGCTGCAGAGCCGGTCCTGTCCAATTAAAACGCCGGCAGGATCTTCTCGATAAACCCTGAACAATCACAAATGAGTGTTAGCTTAAATGCACTGTCCATAATTTAGGATGTACATAATACATTCAACGAATCAGGATGTCATTCCCCTGTCGGTCTGCCTCCCATCGCTCAGACAGCGCTTTATGCATGCACACATCATTCACCTCTTGTCGGCGTTACCTGCCTGGTATTGAGAGACATGGGCCATCAGGAACTGACCATATCCCGGAACACTGTCCCAGTTAGAAAGCCTACTGATGCGTCTGTAACCTGCTGTCTAAAATGGAGATTAAAAAAAATCAGACGGTAGGCTACAAAGCAGGCAATAAAAAAAGCCTTGACACAGCACCGCTCGCAGTGCGGGAGGACCTTCCACAGCCGGGCAGTCCGCCGCGCTCACTGCATGGAGAGTCCCGGAGATGTTTGACGGGTTAAATGTGTTTTAATCCGCTTTGAATGGCTTTTATTTAGCCAACATTTATTATGACGATGTCTGGTGAAAGGCTTTAAATATTCGCTCAAATAAATAATATATGGGTTTGAACTCTATAAGCTTTGTGGGGGAAAATCTTACAAACAGATGCATCAGCAGACTATTTCAAAATGCAAGACACAACCCGGTGATGGGCTGATATCACAGATATTAAGTATATATATTAAGCTATATTCCTTCCTATGGGTTTGTTTTCTCAGAGAGCACCTTTCAGTTAGTTCACTTTTTATAAAACGGGAAGAAAACCCATTGCATGCATATTTGACTGTGAAAAATGCTGTACAGCAGGTTCTTGCTCTGCAGACATTAATTCATACAAGAAATTACAATATTAAGTAAATCAGTAGCCTATACAATAGACAAAGGGGAAGTTAGAGCATCTACATGTATGACGATAGGCCTATGTTAGCTAGAATATAGATGACCTGAGGAAACACGGACACGTAATCAGTTTGTAAATGTTATTTTAAAATATAGCCTATTATGGAAGATTGGGCTGCCAATCAAATGATTTACAAAAAATTAGTAGGCCTGCAGGCTTTGGACTGACTTTGGTCATGTTTCCCACTCCAGTCTCTCTCTTTCTGTGTCTGTTTCTCTGTGTTTAAGGAGGACAAAAAAAGAAAAAAGACAAATCAAATCATTGCATTTATGCAGCAAACGCACAAGTTATTTTTGTGACCCCGGGACTGGCCATCACGACCTGTCGGGAGTTTCGTTCAGGGAGAGGAACAACCATTTGAACCAGAAGGATGCTCTTCTCACGTGGTATTCAAATTCTGTCGGAAATATTTAAGTACCTGCGCGAACCACCCGGCAACATGTTTGAACCATGGTCTGTAAATAATATGCAAAATGTGTTTTGAACATACCAGCAAAGACACAAAGATATGTTTAGTGGGAGCCGTAGCAATAACTGACAGCAGCAGAGATATATTCCGTTATTTTATTTTATGATGCTGTATATTTTGTCTATAGCCTGATGTTGCATTGCATTCAATAAATAAATAAAATTAATTAAAGTCAGTAATTCTAATATTCAAAGTCATTGTCAAATCATATTTTTGTAGTCTGTGTAAATACATATTATGGTGTGTAGGTACGGTAGGTAATCGGTTTTTATTTCCCAACCAAAGCACTTGAATGCGCGACATGTCTTGAGGGATTCTACGATGTCCGAGCTCAGATGTTTGAACACAAAAGCAGCACCCACATACAAGCTTCAGTTGGTACAGTCGGAATGCTGGCAAATAATATATATAAATTTTAGAAGATGTTAACCACGTTATCCTGGCTTGTTATACTTTGTTAACTTATAATCTGTATGAAACAGTATATTTAATGTTTTTGATGTTTTGATTTTTAATGTTATATTGTTCAACGTCAGTTTACATGTCTGTATGCCTGTATGCACCACCCCAAGCATTCCGGCAATGGACTTGTCCGTCGTTAGGCCTTTGCAGTAGGGAGTTGTTTGGCGGATCCGCAAGTTTTTCTTTACTTTACATGTTATTTTTGTTTCTCTAAAGAAGGGCAAATTCTTCGTTTTTATCATCACTTGCCTCGTTATTTACTCGGCGTGTCGACGGACTATACAAACAAAGTGTTTTGGGTGTGGTACACAACTAGAGAGCCTAAGAAGGAAGGGAGGCATCGGTGAGCCGGACTGAGCACTGCTGAGCTTATGATGCCGACGTTGCGGGACAGCACCATGTCCCACCCCGGGGAGAATTCTCACCAAGTCCGGGTGAAAGCGTATTATAAAGGGTAAGAAATCACGGTTTCTCCCAGCATGTCATCTATCTTGTTAATAAGCCATCTAGTAGCAGTTGTAGACTTGGAAAGGTGGCTAACCAGTTGGCTAACATTAGCTATCCCAGCTAACGGCTTGCTAGTGCTGGGTACCGGGTTCAGGGAAACTTGACCAGGCAGACAGACAGGTGAAACTGTCCAGACGCGTTGGCAGTGTACCGCCAGGCTCTCTGTGTTATTTAAGAAAATGTGTCAGCTAGACGGTGAAGTTGTCAAGCGGTTTTAATTCAATCAAAATGTAATCGTTGATCGTGCTTAAAGCTTAACTGTGCCACAGTTTGAAAGCTTTGGAGCTAGTTAGTCTGTCAGCTCAGCTAGCTAACCGTTGCTAGCAGTGGTTGTTAGTTCTACATCTTTGATGCCGACTAAACTGGCACATTTTCATAAGGATTACTACTAGTCTGGTATGTTGTTAACACTGAATTTCCCATTGGCAGTTTTGGCAAGTTAATATGCGTTTGAAAAACTGATGTTATATCATTTAGCGATAGGCAATATGCCAACAGGTTAATCATAACAACTAGAGTACCTTTATTGATATCGATACTATCCCAGTAACGGGTGAGATATGGTAAACCAAATAAAGCATTGATGTTGATGTTAATCAGGTTTGGCCGCCCGACAATGTGAGGTCAAGCTTACCTGTCAATTTCAACTGGTATTCTCAAGAGTTTCAGAAATGCTGCTGTAGTGTTATAATACAACATATCTTTTAAAATCTCGCAATAAAATTAGTCTGTTTCCCCATTTATTTGTAAACCCTAAATAGGGCTGCAACTAATTATTTTTTTTATCAGTTCATCTGTTAATTATTATTTTGATTAAGTTATAACTCGCTTAGTCTATGACATGTCAAATTAATAGAGAAAATGCACACCACAAGTTCTGAAAGCCATAGGTTTGACCTCAGTTTATTTTATATTTATATATAAAATAAACAGTCACAAAACCCAAAGATACTCAATTTACAGTGACATAAAACAGACATGTTTGCTTCATTAAAAGACTTAAATGATGAAACAACCAGTCCTCTCAGTGGTGCCTAACATGAACCTAAATTAAGCGCTAACCCCAACTACAGGGAGCGGCGCTATGGGAAACACTATTCAAAGGGGAAACAAACTTGGACACAAGACAAACAACAGATTATAAACCCATACATTTCAATGTAATATCTCAGATAATGTCATGTATGGAGAGTTTTTGTCATACCAAGCCTAGCAGAGGCTGTTTTAGTTTCACACTTGGATGTGATGATGGAAATCATCGGTCACCCAGTTGTTGTCATGCCACTCCCTGCCCCACTGTTTCTGCTTCACGGAGCCAGTGATTGGAGCACAGCCAAGACTTGAAAAACGTGAAGTGCAAGTCACCTCAGCCAGACCTGTTGTATTTCTGACTGGTGGCTCTGTGACACACCTCAGGAACACTGTAAATGTATGTTGATCATTAGGTGTGACCTCACAGAACAAAGCATCTGAAGTATTCACGAGGTTGCCTGCTGAGGAATCTCAGTTACGTAGCCAAAGAGGGAATGCAGTAACAGTCTCATTGTTTGGCTATCGGGATGCATTAAGCCAGGATGTCAAAAGTGTTGTTATTGCTTCCGTGCAGAAGTTAGGAGTGGGAGAGAGTTAGAAAAGCACCGAATCAATATTTTAGATTGGTGCTGACAGACCAGGTATCAGCCACATGTCAGTACTGTTTCCTTACTGTCTTTATAAAATTGAAACAACACAACTTTTATAAACCTTCTAAAACAATGTAATTAAAATGGCAGGATTTTCTCCTTCTCTTTGTCACATGTAATAAACTGGATACTTTTTAGCTTTTGGTCAGACTTAACAAGACATTTGAAGATGTTGCCTTGGGCTCCGCAAAGTTGTGATTGATTTGTTGATGAGTTGGTCATGATTAATGATTCGATGTGATTAATTAGAAAAAATAAATGGCAGATTAATCAGTAATGAAAATAATCATTAGTTGCAGCCCTAGTAAACATATAATGCTCGCCACTCTCCACCATGTGACATCAAGGCCTGAGAGTCTGCAGGTTTCTCTGCCATCCAAACACTACAGCAGCTCATTTCACTGATTAGTTCCATTTAACCAGTCAGCTACTGGTTAGATTTTTTTGCCTATCCTTTTAAACCTGAAAAACATCCAAATACCAAATGAAACCTGGCTCTCTCAATGGCCCTACTCCATGTTAGTGTCTCAGCTCATCTATTTTCAGCATAGTGTCCTTTTTGAGTCCATTCTCTCCTATTTGCGTGTCTGTAGTCGCTCGCTGCCCGCATCGGCAGACCGGTGTCAGCCTGTAGCAGTCTCAGCCTGTCACTGGATCGTCTTCATTTTGCTCTCATACAGGCTGATGGTCAATAGAGAGAAGGCTGCAAATGCACTGATCACATGACTGGAAATTGACAGTGATGCTGATACTGTACAATGGTAGTAGTATGAGTGTGGTAGGCCTGCAACTAACGATTATTTTTATTGATTCATCTCCTGATTATTTTCTCAATCGTTTTTTTGTTTTTATTCCCAGTTTCCCAGAGCCCCAAGTGTTGTTTTTATGAGTTGTTTTTTTCCTGCCCAATAGTCCAAAACCCGTAACAGATTCAAAACAGCAAATCCTCACATTTAAGAAGCTGGTACAAGCAAAGATTTGCCATTTTTGCTTGAAAGGTGACTCAAGCAATTTATTAATGATCGAAGTAGTTGCCAATCTTTTCATCTCTAGAGAGCAGCAATGTTGACACCTCTGTGTAATCGCTGTCTATAGAAAAATGGAGACAGTACATTGTATTACACTCCAGTTACAGATCACTTTGTACATCTGTGTTTAAGATTTGTGATTTGTTTTTTCTTTATTTCTTATCAAATTACTACCCTTTGTGATCTTTTTGTTGTTGCCCCACTCCTGATGCGACAATATTGCATATCTATCAATATCAAGTCCAATATTTGTTTAGTTTGATTCTTTTTTCAAATGATATTTTTCCTACATAATACAGCTGCTCAGTGCCCACTTATACTCCTATAGGCGTACATTACAATTATTAAAGACACAAATGTTTGACAGTTTAATAGCTCATCTTTAAGAACATATATAATTTGCATCACAGCTTTCCCTTGATGGCTTGTTATTAATATTGTCTTTTGTAATGTACTTCAAGTGATTTAATGGGGCACAAGGGCGTGTTTTTGACAGCTGACAAGCAAATGAGCGAAAATGGGTAAGGTTTTATTTACAGTTAATCAAAAATATCAACCTTGATCCTGAGCCTGCAGGTTGTTTCTGTATCTCCCTACTAGATACATGACATGCAGATAGAGCAAATGACAGAAATTTATCAGGAAGTAATGTGAGTAAGTAATTAATCATGAGTATTTTTTAGTTATGTTAGTTAGTTATATAATATGCTGTTTGAAAGATTTTATTTAGCCCGAATGGACCCATTCCTCTTTAAAACAAGACTAAGCAGGAGTTTCACAAAGAGTGTGTCTTCTGTGTTTGTTGATGAGTTGGTCAGGTTTTTAACCAAATATTTTCCTAGTTGGAGGAATCTATGTCGACAGCAATCTTCTGACACTTCTCCTCTTCCCGTGTTTGTCAGTCAGCTTTCTGTAGTCCTGTTTTGACAATATTGTCACACAGATTTTTTGAGCCTATTTCTAAAGAAAAAGTTAACATGCAACTCAAAGTTATTGCTTACAAAAATCTTAAACTGTTAATACTGTAGCAGGTTTCTGTACGTCACTGCCAGTGTGTCACCATGTCGGCCAGAAAAACTTTGTTTTGCAGAGTTGCCAGCACAGACTAACACAAGGCGTCTTATGTGCCAGATCAACTTCAGGATTTCTGTGCGAGGCATGTTGTTTGGCAGGAAACTGGGATTACACCGGCCCGACTGAGCAATTCAGTTATTTTACTCTTTTGAAAGGAGTCACTCTTCTTTTTCAAAGACCCTGCCATCTGCATCAATGCTTCAAGGCTTGGCTTTGTTTAAGATACGGGAAGCGTTCCTTGTCTTGCCATTTACTTTGGATCTGAATGCCCCTCAAGCACTGAACCACAATGTCATACACCCCCCTACCCAACCATCCACTAACACACATCTTCACTAATGATTGTAGCTAGCGAGTGTTAAGTATCAGCAGCTGCTAACATGCATGTAATGTAGTGTCTCTGTTGCAGCGTCTACACATCCTGCACATTATGTGTGTAATACAGCTCAAGTGTTTGCATGCATACATGAGTCTGTCCATCATCACAAGTGTCTCAGGCTCAGCAGGAGTGCGTTTGGTTGGTGCTATTGTGCTGGGTGAGCCTCGTTGCCTGGAGACCACAGTATCCTGCAGTCTATGTTTCATTCACCTTGACCCTACTGGGGGGCAGAGTAGGAGGATTCAGGTGTTTTTTAGTGGATTGGATGCATGTAGGTGGCTGTTTTGGTAAATTCAACTTCTTCCTCCTCCTCCTCCTCCTCCTCCTTTAATTTAGCTGTAGTGTAGGACGGCACAGAGCAGAGGAATGTCAGGTCTGTGTGGAATGCCATTTCCTCCCAGTTACTCCCCAGTGATGAACTCCCAGTCGCTCACTGCAAAATCCTTCTGCCTTAGTCACCTTGAAGAATCCCACAGCTTGGTTTCCTTTGTCTAACACAGGTGCCTTCTTTTTGAACCCAACTTTAGGTTCCTTTTTACATGAATCTATTGGTTAATGTGTTATTAATGGCTAGCAAAAATGCAGTATTGCCTAATGCATTTTCCAAATCAAAGGAAGCAGCACAGACATTGTCAAACAGCTGTCTGCTCATCAGCCTGGTTGGTGAATTATTGTCACTTTCACTTCTGTTAAGTTTAGTCATTATTAGGGCTGCAACAATAGGTAATGATTAATCTGCCTGATTATTTTCTTGATTAATCTGTTTGGGCTGTAAAATGTCAGTAAATGGTGAAAAATGCCCACCACTGGCCCAGATGTCCCAGATGACATTCAAATGTTTGTATTGTCCGAGTGTTGCTCGGACAATACTCAAAGGTATTCAGTTTAATATCATAGAAGTCTAACAAAAGCAGCACGGTTGAGTAGCTGGAACCAGAGAATTCTTGGCATTTTGTCTCTTTAAAAAGACCTAAAAGTGACTATTGTCAAAATTGATTCCAATAATTTTTCTGTCAGTCAACTTGCTGATTAATTGACTAATCATTTCAGTATTTTCAATTTAAATAGTCATTTTTTAGTTTTGGGACACATGAAGTGTGCCCTTACTTTCAGTGGGTCTGGGATTACAAAAGAGAATGTACTATACAGCATAGCTGCAGCTCATGTTGATTATTTTTTCAATGAGTCTTTTATTGTAGGAAAAAAAGGAAAAATGCCCAGGTTCTGAGAATCCAAGGTAAACACCTTTTTAAATGTCTTTGTCAGTGCAAAACCCAAAGATATTCCATTTAAAACGATACAAAACACAGAAAACCAACAAATTAGGGCTGCTACTAATAATTATTGCTTTGTCTGCAACTCTCTGTCATAAAATAGTTAACAATGCCTGTCACAATTTCCCAGAGCAGAAAGGGACATATTCAAACCCAAAGATATTCAGTTAACTGTCACATGAGCAAGAACAGCAGCAAATCATCATATTTGATCAGCTGGAACCACTGAATGTTTGTTTGACATTTTTTGACTGAAACAATTAAATAATGGCAGATTAATTTTCTGTCAACAAATTGTTTCAGCTTTACAGCAAATCTCCACATTTGAGAAGTTGGGACCAGCAAATATTTGGCATTTTTGCTTGATTGAATGATCAACAACGTTCTGCTCATTGACAGCTCTGCTATACAGCACTTAACCTATAAAATGGCAGTTTTTAAAAATGAAAGTCACCTGGGTGAAATAGATTAACAATGTCATATATTTTTCTATCACTTTGTTATCTCTGCCACTTTCCTGTAACTGCTGTAGCCATTAACTGAGCTTGTATCTGTGTCACAGTCAGAGGCTGTTGTTTGAGGCACCTGAGACGTGACTAAACTTTAACTGCAGTGTGTAGACACGCACTGTTTAATGAACAGCCAGAGCTCAGGTCCAGTTACACGTGACACAGTTAGTCACCTCCTGGCATTAATACGCTGCCTGGATCATCTACAGTCACAGTGTTGGAACCTTTTGTGTTGTGTGTGTTCATGCACTCTCTATCTTCTGATGTTATCAGGGCTTTAGGAGGAAGTAGAGCTGCCATGCTGGTCCTAGAGGAGAGATCAGACTGTGTAGTTGCCAGTCTTTTCCTCCCCACCCCCTCACAGGCAATGATTAACACCAGCAGGATGGAGGAAGAGGGTGAGAAAAGAGAGGGAGGCATCAGTCTGAGCCTTACGTCAGTTTATTCTTGCACAGAATGCTTTATTCATTCTTGATGTGCGATTTTCAGACAAGATAGTTTAATACCTACCTGCTGTGCGGAAGCTGCACTCTCACAAGCCACTCTGTAGATATCTGATATATCAGACAATAAATCACAGTCTAGTGTTATTTCTTGGGTGTGTGTTTGCTGCTCCTGGCAATGACTGACCCCGCAGTGACCTTACACACTTTATGCTGTCCTTGGACTTGCACCGTGGATGTCCTTGAAAGTGTGCGTTGTTTACTCCATGTGTTGGGATTTTATCATCCTGCTGTAAAGCTCTCAAGTTGATGAAAAACTGGGTCCATCTTTGACAATGGCAGTAAAGGGAGTAAGAGGTCCTTGTCCTTGCGGGACACTCCCTGGCTGGTGGGATTGCTTTTACACATCACCCCCTCTTTACTTCCCTTTTTACTCCACCTCTTTACCATACTTATCCCCTTGTTTTGGTCCATTCTGTCTCCCCACTGGTTCCTGATCCCATACATGTAGATGCCTGAGCTCAGACCCCTGTCGCCTACAGACCTGTAAAAGCTAATGTGTGTACAATTTCCACCCGCCTGTCTTTGGGTTGTAAACACAGCTGAGGCTGGCCAGAGGACTTTGGAACAGACGACATCAATCCTAATGCCGCCATGATATGTTGAGGGGCAGATGATCCCATCTACAGGGATATACAGTAGATGCCCTCTGTCACCCACCACTATACTCCTTATCCTGTGTCTCCCCATAATGTTTGAGTGTGTGAACTGAAGAGGCAGAGAGTGATGTACTTGTTGATTAAGAGCAGTAAGCCAAGTGTTGAAGGTTTTTTATTTATTTTTTTTGACTGCTCTTCAGGAATTGATGGAGTGCAGTGGTGGACAGTGAGCCTTTACCAAAGCGGTCAATACAACTCCAACCACCATCGTCTGTGATTCATTCTGCTGTAGTTTGTGGCTCGCTCTCCCTCACTCGTTTGAGGTCTTTGCTCTCTTTCTCACACCCACACTCATGCTGTACCAAAAATAATGCCAAAATATCCCGGATACGGGAGCTGCCATCTTGCGCTGGTGACGTCATTTGGAGCCAGAGTCTGCGCAGTAGTGATCCGCGGTGGAGCTGCGGTATCGAGATCCCGCCTGTACACCCGCCTGAACCAATCACGAGCACACTCTGTTGTCAATCATGACGTTTCACCCCCTTTTTATAGCATCAAATAACTAATTAAAACCAAACTTATCAGAAAAGTGAACACTTGAACATACATTAGCATGATAAAAACTACCTAAAATGACAGACACCATCTTTGGGAAAAATTTATTTGATGTGTACTTTGACTTTTCGGTTTGGCCCATGTCCCTTCCGCTAACATGGAGGGGACAGGAATTATGACCTATACTGCAGCCAGCCACCAGGGGGTGATCGACATGTTTTGGCTTCACTTGGGCAGCAGTCATGCCGTCTATCTGGTAAATGGACTTCACTTATATAGCGCTTTTCATATATTATAGCGGGTCTGGGAAATTGTGGATTGGTATTTTTCACTTTTCTGACATTTTGTAGACTAATGGATAATGAAAATACAGTTGCAGCCCTCGTGACAATATCTAATTAGTATGTTTCTGTGTTTGTGGAGTGTGTCTTTAATATTGGTTTCCTGTCACTGGCACGTCAAATTCACTATTTGTAGAAGTCCCCAGAATTTTTTTTTTCCAATACTATTTTTGTTGAGTGAAAGCACATTAAAATATGGAATGGTGAAAAATGTTTTCTGTGCGTTTTAAAAATGAAACAGCTCTGAGCCAGTGCTCAATAGAACAGACCATAAATGTTAGAAATTAATAAATTCCCTCTCTAAAAATCAACAAATTGAAATGTTTTTAATGGTATTTGCTGCTTTAACATCAATGCAACAGATTTGAGATGTACTACTAGGTGGTAGATGTATTTGTATTAAAACGTTTTTTTACTCTTGGCCTACTATCCTTCACTCTGGATGCACCAATCAGACTTTTTCTCTCGATGCCGATTCCCATACCTCAGCTTTGGATGTCTGCAGACACAGAGTGCCGATTTGATACCAGTGCTGCCATTTTTCCAAATGTATAATCTGTGTACCTCTTTACATGGAACTCATTGGAATCATTTTTATGAAAGATACCGCAATGACAGGGTTCGCTGTCGGTCTGAGAACTGAGTCGGTGACCCATTGTGACAGAATGAATGCAACTGATACACAACACAAAATGTTATAATGACATTAACAAAGAAAAAGTATTTAATGTGGAATCACGAAAGTCAAATAATTTGTCTTCTCTGTAGGGACATCATGATCACTCATTTTGAGCCGTCCATCTCATTCGAGGGTCTGTACGGGGAGGTGAGGGACATGTGCTCCATGGACAACGACCAACTCTTCACCATGAAGTGGATCGACGAAGAAGGTACGTCTCCCTTACCTTTCCATCCTTTACGGTTTCTCTCCATCTGTGCTTCAAGAGGACACATAAGGGACCAGCCAGAGATGCTGAAGGTTTTTTTTTTTTTTAAACATTTTTTATTTTTTAATTTATCTTACAACACATATAGAGGCCACTGGCTAAATTAACCAGCATTTGGTGTTTGCCATGTGTTTAACATAAACACACACTGCCTTGTCACGTGACTGTAAGACTCTTTTCTTGTCAATCAAGAAAGGGTACATCCTCCCCCAACCAATTTCTTGTTGTCAGATAGACAGACGTTTTCTCATATGAGCTCCGGACAATGTCCAGAGAATCAGGTCAGGACATTGTCCGGAGTTGCCCTTTCACACAACAGGAGATTGTCTGTGTCAGACGCATTCTCACCAACTGGAAATACTCCATTTGGTTTAGGCGAGGGGTGGAGCATGCAGGAGGCAGGACATGACGCAAAAAGTACGCTATGGAAATCGCAGTGTTTTATTTATAGCACATGGTTAGATGGCGAACAAAGCTACTGGCTCATTTGTAATGATGACAGTTTTTGCGTCGTCTCTCTAGTTAGCAGACATTTTTGTTGGTGTCTTCGTGTAACTGACCCTTCTTCTTCACACTCGCATGTTTGTATTCTTCTGGTTTCGCGACAGTTGCATGATAGAAACGTCCTCCACACGCCCACTTGCTTGTTGTGAATTATCTGGACAATGACCTGCTCTATTCACACATGGGCTCAGTTGGACATTACACAGACTTTGTACTAAGGTGCTTGCAGAGTAAATTCCATTAAAAGTCCGGTCCAACTGATTTGGACATTTGCATTCTCACATACGGCTCCTCCGGGTAATGTCTAGATAAGTTGCAGTGCATGTGTGAAAGCCGCTTTAGTCAGGCAGCAGTTATAGTGTTATAGGAAAGATGGAGCCGTCGCATCACTCTGCTCTGGATAAGGTCAGCTTGCCCAAACCAATTAGACTCAGATCAGCTCCCACTGGTAGCCACCCACATACCATCACTGGGAGTCATTAGCCTGTCTGAGAAAGAAAAGCTGCTTGATGGTCATAGTGAAGTACCCTGTTCAGTGGTAGCTGTCTCTTCTACTGTCCCATCCATGGCAACCACATACAGCTCCTCAATGTGAACTCAAATCATTATAACGATAATTACAAAATGTACCTGTAATTAATTCAGACTTTTATAACCCTGCTTTTAAGCTACCAAATGTTTCTTGTGATCTGCTATAAATATATGGCATATACTGTAAATATATATACGCTAAAACTTTAAAAAGTGACATTTTCTATAAAAGGAATGCTGCACTTACTGTATCTTCACGTGTGTCTTCAGGTTTAACTGTGCTAACTAATACTTTTAGGGCTGACTAACTCTAAAAGACAAGTTATAAATGGACTTGAAAGCACTCGCTAGCCAAGCAACAATAAGGCTACAAACAACCCAAAATGCAACACTCTGTAGGAGACACTCTTTCCATTCAGAGAAAATATCTGATGTTGTGAAGGAAACGTAATTGTCTAGTCCTGAAACATAATATAACCCCCGCTTTTCAAACTGTAATTTCCAGAGAAAAAATATTGTCTTATATTTGTGCCAATATGCCTTCTTGGCTGTGCTGCAACGCGTTTTTTCCATACGCGCATGTGTGCTCACAATCCAAAAAAAAGATTAGTCAGGTATGTGTAATTGGATAACCTATTACTCGTATCCATCCCTATAAGAAATGCCAAAGATATTTGTTTGAGGTCATTTAGAAACCGCATCATTAAATAGTTTGTCCACCAAGTTTTATTTTTCAACTGTAAAATGTTTGGCCCAGTATATTCGTAATGTAAATAATTTCTCTCTGTTTCTGTTTGTACAGTGGGGCAAAAAAGTATTTAGTCAGCCACCAATTG
>LKNJ01003295.1:0-46679 GCA_002120245.1 Maccullochella peelii | reverse complement strand
GGGACCTGAAACGAGAGGAGAGGTTAGACATTCCAAAATAAAACAGACATAACTTAACATAACTGACGAGACATGACATTTTCCTCATCTGAATCAAGGATCTAAGGACAGAGGGTGTCGTATGCTGTACAGACTGTAACTGGTCCAATGAAATAATGGCCATGCTTCATACAGATGTCTTTTGAAGATGTATTTTTCCTTCCTCTCTCTTTCGTCAGCATGGTGTCATGAAAACTTCAAAAAATGAAAGATATAAACAGTCCCAAACACGTTAGCACAACAGAAAATGTGATGCAATCAAATAAAATGACTGAAAACGTATCACACTGTCCATGTAAAGGAATATCAAAGAAGCACTATTCACAAATGTAAACCAAATGAAACACAATTACCATGTGCGCCTCTTGAACCACGTGCAGAAGTCTTTCCTCTGCATCCATGTTGTCTCTTACCCATAATGCCACGATTATGCCTTTTAAACTTTGGTCATGTGACCCGTTACACTCTACATTAAACACAACCTTACATAAAGAGAACTAAATTATCAACTATTATGTTAAGGTGGTATATTTTAGACACATTTTTTTATCAATGTTACCCTTTTAACATCTTATTTATGTTGCATTTGAATCCATTTTTAACGGCTGTATGAAATCAAATAATCATGAGTTTATGACAGAAACATATCAAATAAACATCTCAATGAAATGTGTCTCTGAGACAGTTACACAGACTGTAAAGTCAAATTTGTGAGTTGTGATATTGGGCTATGAAAATAAAATTGACTTGACAAGAAGTCCAGTCTTGGCATGGCTAGCCAAATATACTTCTGAGTGCATCTCCTGCCAGGTAATAGTGGTTCACATTTCAAGTTTATTTTCAAGTTCTTATATCATGATGGAAGAAGCTTTGCGATGGCACTGTAACTGGATCGACAGCAGCACGAATACTTCAAGTGTCTCATGGTGAAGAAAAGCTCTCCCCAGCCAGGGGTTTACACAGTATCTGTTTCTTATGGTAATTTCTCTACTCAACCAGTCCCATGGTTACCATGGCAATTGTTCACTCTGCAGGCATTGGTTGGTTAGAGAAGTTTAGCTAACAGTGATGAGCTGACACTGCATATGACTTACACTCGACGTATACAAAAATTTAGTAATTGATGATAATGTGTTCAACAAACAGCACAAAGAAAGGGGGAAGTCAACTACCATACTTCAAAAACATTAAGATAATGTGTGAATTGTCTTTCATGTTTAAGACATATGTATACACAATGCCAGCCTTTCCTTGTTGATCAGGGACATCCATTTAGTCCAACACAAACGGCCTTCCTATTTAGCAGATCCAGGCCTGTGTCTCATGTAAAACCAGCTCCACTGATTCAGTGCTTTTACAAAACTGCAGAGCGCAGCAATAACTTTCTCATCTACAGTGTCACATTCAAACCTAATTTTGAAAGATCTGCTGACTAAAGGCTAATTCCTACATCACAAAGCTCTAGTTCACTGTCAAGAAAAAAATGCTGGCAGTTTTATTTTGGTCTCATTTTCCTTGATGTACAGGAGTTTTTCTGACTATTACTTAGTCATATTGCTATGCATTATCTCCCTATTCAAGGTAACCTACAACTACAGAATAGCTAACTCTGCATTTAAAGCTGCAGTATAGGCAGTATTATGTCATTATAATTATGGTTGAAATAACTAATTTTGACAGTTACATGTCACTAACAATATGTAATTGAAGGATTCCTTTAAAAAAAAAAAGTGTGTCTGTGAGCACCCGTCCCTTTGTGTTTAGATTATTTTAAAAACTGGACCCAGGCTGAATCAAACAACCAATCAGGGTTAGCTAGCACGTAACTAGCCAATCACAGCAACTCTGTACAAACATTTGGTAAAATTGACGTGAGGCGATCAGCTAGAGAGAAGATGTATCACTCTCACTCTGTCTCTGGAACTACAGAAACACGGTTGTACAGTGGTGTTACAAAGTGGAGCTTCTTTCCTCACAAATAATCAGTTGCTTACCTCGGAGGCAGACATAACTAGAACAGATGTTGGTTTGCTAGTTAGTTACAACAGTCGACAACCTTGAAGCTCTACTTCAAGTCCAGCAAAATGCGCGTGCGTGTTTGGTGCGTCATTTGGTGCATTGTGTAGGTTCAAGTTGCTTCAGCTTTAACTAAAAGGAAGGATAATAAGGGAGAGAGTCAAGTGTGTGACAGTGACGTTAATAATCCTGGTTTGCTCTTCTCCCTCCTTTCTCTCTAGACATAAAAAAACAAATCATTGGGGCTCAGCTTCCATTCACGGCATCATGTGATGTCAAACAAGTACCACGTTTGTTCACAAAGAGGATTAAGAAAATAATAACAGAGTGAGAACTGCTGTCAAAGAAGAATTAAATCTTAAACTTTTACAAAAGAAAAAATCCAGAGCAACATTTTCAAACTTGACATTGAAGGTTTTTGCAACTGTTTGTCCTTCTCATGATGAACAAAACATCCTTTTTCTGTTTCAGACCTAACATTCTTACACCCATGCATGATTATCCACTTAACTGTGTGGCATAATCTTGATCCAGTTTCCCTAAGATGTAATAGGTGCACTAATATCCAGATATGATCAAACAAATTCACACCACAAAGGAAAAATACTTGACACTAAACCCAAGGTCACTACTAAGCAGACTGTGGTCCTATCTGGACCAGAACCTTTAACCGATCAATTACTGAGAATTATTCAATTTAACGGTGCGTTTCTATTTTAACAGGCGCAGCTTTTCTAGCCTTTACGACACTTGTTTAGCGGCCCGGGAAACTCACAGACCAATTGCATGGGTTGTAAATCACTTCATGTGATACTACTCAGCCAATCAAATCTTTGTATTCCAATAAGCATTCCGACACGAGATACACACACACACACACACACACACAGAGGAGAGATGAGACGAGAGACGACAGAAATGAGTGAGTCAGAGAAAAGTAATTTCGCATGGCGTAAAGCGATAACAGTTCACAAAAAAAAAGAATAAAAAGGGAAACTCAAGCTACACTTTTTATTTCATTTTTCTAAAATTAAGCACTTCATTTTAAGCCCTTATTTTACTTGAAATTAATACTTATTATTTACAATCCCTCCAGTTTGTGAAAACTGACAATAAATATTACTGAATTGTACTTTATTTATTTGATTTGACAGTCAGTTGTTACTAGGTTGCTTCAATATACAGTATATGGCACTAAATCATAACGCAAAGTCATAAAAAGACGTGTCCATGTTCCTGGACCTTTGCCTGAGGAAATCTTCTCTAAGTGGACCTCTCTGAATTTTAATTGAATACCCCTGCACTAAACCATGTTTTTTTCCTAGTCAGAAGACTGAAGAAGCTAGCCGTTAATCTCAGTGAGAGTCAAACAATTTGCCATTGGTGATAGCCAACATCTCTAATTCTATCCCTGACACGTGATATACTACATGTACTGCTTAGTGTTTTTATGGTAAAAACAACTTTGAGACATTGTTCTGGAATATGCTGAACTATAAGCACAGATGATTGCAGAGGATTGCAAATAAATTGGAGTAAGCTTGGAGTAAACTGCATATTGTTTTAAATCCATATTTAAGCTTCACATTTAGCTTTCTGTGGTGAAACTAATGGCAGTGTTTTATTATTATGGACACTATGGAGACTATGCAGTGGAAGGAACCCATTGCCTTCTTCCAGTCACTGCACCCACCACCCTCTGAGCTCACAGCACACAAACACACACAAACACGTGTATGCACGTACACAATCACGTAACCAACTATTTCAGGCCATTTTGGTTAAAAGGCTTTGCATAATCTGGGCTGGTTTGCCTGAAGTGGCAAGTTTATATGATGTGCTGAGCATGTGAAGAGGCTGTAACTGTAACTGCTGCAGGATGATTTGAACCAGTTGTTGGAGTTCCAACAGGGTGATGACAAAGACCTTTTCTAGGCTGTAATCAACTTTGCAGCCCACGCAGAGGCTGAGGGGCAAGCGAGCTGAAAAGATGAATCTGTTTGCTCCTGATCACAGGACAAGCCATACAGCGGGCCAAAGCCTTGCTAGTTTGGCAATGGGAAGAGTCTGGAGATTAAACAGTGAGATCTTTCTCTTGATCAGGCCCTCCCCGCCATCCCTGCACCTGCTAGTCACAGCCCCTGATGGATGTGCTCTCTCCTTCCCCTCCCTCTCTTTTTCCCTCTCTCTGTCTCTCACTGACTGTCTTTCTTACACCCCCCCCTCCACCCCCACCCCCTCCCTTTTCACCGCGTTTGATTATCGGCAGCGACCCAAAACTCATGCGAGCAAATCTTTCGGAATTTCATCTCTGCCTCGCTTGCAATCACTTTCACATGTGCACGCTGTCTCACAATCTTCATTCTGCGGTCTCTCTGCACACACACACACACACACACACACACACACACACACACATTCACAGTAACCTATTTTGTCATTCTTTCCTTCCCTCTACCCTTTAATCATAAACACTGGAACTCTGCATAATCCAGACTAGACTCAAGCCACTCACTCATTTTCTCTATTTATCCCTGTATAATACATGGAGGAGACACTTTTCCAATTTCAAGAATTGTTATAACATCAATTCTCACTGAATTACAGATGTTTCAGGTGTGTTATTAAATGCTGTCTTAAAACTAAATTAGTGTTAAAAGAGTGTGATATTTTAGGGATCCCTAGAGGTAAATTCTCTGCAACTTGCACTCTAACAGAGAGATCAGAGGTCCCTGTAAGGTGCAGAACAGTGCAGGTAAAGATTCAAGGACACTGTGGAGGGCGACACCAGTTCTTTAACCTGAGCCCAGTGGTTGAAGGACAGTTTGTCCAAAAGCAAGGCCACCTTACTGCCTGTTCTAAATAAATAAAGGGTAAGGCTGGTGTTATTCTGTACTTTTCTGACTGTCAACTAATCCCATGGAAAGACCAAAACCAACAATGTGTTACCCCCTCTTCTCAATGCTTTCTGACTTTCCTACTCATTCTGTGACACTCGTCCAGATTTGTTCCTACTGAGAACAGCAAAAAACCATAGTGTGACCCATTCACCCCTTCCCTATTAGAAACAGCTCTATTGCCAGATAAGAAAGCTGATATTGCACGATTGAGTGAGTTTTTTTTAAAAGTCCAATGACAAGGTCTTTTAAAATTCTCTCTTTCTACAGTATCGGGACATTACGTTATGGAAAATGTATCACTCTGTTGGAGTTTTTGGAACTACAGAAACACGGTTGTACAGTGGTGTTACAAAGTGGACCTTCTTCTTCTTCCGTTTCTTACCTCTGAGGCAGACATAAATAGCTGAGTAGAACAGATGTTAGTTTGATAGTTACAATGGTTGACAACCTTAATGTTCTGCTTGGTGATGCATGTTTGGTGCATCATTTGGTGGGAGGGGCTTAGTGGAGTGATACAAGGCAGCAGAGAGACAGGCAGAAGGTTTTGCATTTGGTATGTTACACCCTCTTCTCAATGCTTACCAACTTTCCTACCCATTTTCTGACGCTCAGTCCGGAGCCCATTTGTTCCTATTGAGGGCAGCAAAAACCATAGGGTGACCCAGGATAGTTCACCCCTTCCTTATTAGAAACAGGTTTATTGCCAGACAAAAATCCTGATATTGCATGATTCTGAAAAACCCCAAATTACGTTCAGTGAGTTGTCCAATCTTTTAAAATTTTCTCTTTCTACAATATCGGCACTTTACAACTACAGTATTGTTAAGGTTAGAGAAATATCAAGGTAACGGTTAATAAATAAACAACTGTGACTGGACATGAACCCCGGGACTGGTTTCATGAAGAGATTTTAGACTTGTCTGTAGTGTTAAGCCAGTCTTAATTTTGCTCTTAGATTAGTTTAATGCAAGTCAGACAGTTTCACAAAAATAAACACTGACTTATTTTAAGCCTAAAAAGTTAGCCACCCTTCCTCCAGGCTAACTCAGAGCTAAGAGCCATGTTTCCATGGTAACAATCAGTGACAACTGCTGACTGGTGGCACCAAATGACACAAAAAAGAAAACATAGCTCATAATTTAACATTGCTAACATTGTTGTGGAGCGAGTAATGAGAAGGGAAAGGCTTTTAAGAGACCTCAGTAACCTGTTGGAAATATAGAGCAGTGAGGACATCATCAGTCATTTTTTACCCAAGGGAACCATCCTAAGGTTAACTGATGAGTTAGAAGACGTTCTGAGCCCTGCCATATTAAGAAACCAAAGCATCCCAGCTCTGCTACAGGTCTGCACTATGTTGAGGATTTTATGGTACTGAACGTTTTTCCTTTTCCACCTGTGTACCTGTGGAAAAGAACAAGGAACAGCTGGAGAAGAGGTGTGAGTATTTCGGACAGCAGGACGGTGTAAGTGGGATTGAGTCTAAATAAACTATACTATGTGATGGTAATAAAAGAAGACGTCACCCAGTGCCACAGTGTGACTCACTGATGTGTTTATAATAGTTTCTGAAGAAAAATTGAGCTCTATGGCACAGAGGAATAAGATATATCAGGCTTTGGTTACAAGGGCCATACTTGTAGTAGGATCAAATCATTGTTAGTTTTGGTCTTTTCATGGGATGTTTTGACACGGAGAAAAACATAGAATATCGCCAGCCTTATCCTTTAACTCTACAGAGAAATAACATTTAATTTGATGGTGACACAGTGTGTGAAAATCTTCCAAATGATCATTTAAAAGTTTCTCTGGGGCTTAAGGCAATGTACCAGAAAAGTTTTACTCTGTCCTTATCTCTGCTGTCACTTATTTCTTCTGGACCGTCCAACAGCAGAGAAGCTTGAAAGTAAAAAAGGGCAAACACATCCAGAAGCAAAACCTTTATAAGAACACATGATCTCATTAGAATACTGATTAATTTTCCTTCTCCAGTGTCTTGAGGAACCACTAGTACACCATTAATAATGAATGTGTGATAGTCTGGGCACTGTTTTTTTCCACTTATTCTCTTCAATCACTTTTAACTTTTTAATATTTCACTGTGGGAGGCTGATGCCAATCCACTTCTGTGCTCTTTTTTTAGCTTCGATCCCAAGCATTGCCCTATTTTGGACTTTAAAACTGTTTTGGACAAGGACAGAAAAGAGAGAAATGGCACTTAATAGGAGACCACAGAGCTGCTTAAATATTAAATGGATGGACAGTGGTGACATAGAAAACACAATCTTCTTTTCTTACGGCTTTGCATCCAAATCCAAATGGCAATTGTCTGGTCAACAAAACAGTCAAGGGATTTAGAGTCTGAAAGCCCTCTGCAAATGTTAGTCCCAGTGCAATTTCAATGGAGTTCAGCTCTGTATTTGTTTGTTGTCTATTTTCTGTTAATTGTAAAAGCAAGTTTTTTTGTTTTTTTTCCGCTACCTGGAAAGTGCAGTTTGAGTGAAGTTCGTGAAGCTGCACCAATCAGTGTTTTCATATTAACAATGGATCAAATTAAATCAAAGTGTAATGGGAATGAGGAAGCTCACAGTTGCAAACCCAAAGAGAATTATCAACCAGCTGCAGTTCCCTTCAGCTCTAAATGGTGTTTTAGAATTTTTAAGCTTATTCTTTTGGTTTTTAAGTTAAAGTTATGTTTTCAACTTGTTCTACTGCCCCAAAGTTGCAAATGGCTCTAGGGTTGGCAATGTAGATCGGTTGGTTGGTACACTTCTTTGGTCCCTACTGGAATTTCTCAACAAATACTGAAAGGATTGCCATTAAATGTTGTACAGACATTCACGGTCCCCTAAGGATGAAGCCTACTGACTTTGGTGATCCACTGTCTTTTCCTCTTGCTCCACCATGACGTTGACATCTGTGTTTTTGAGTGAAATGTCTTGGCAGACATTGAATGGATTGCCATGAAATGTGGTACAGACATTCATGTTTTCCTCAGGATGAATGTAATAACTTTGGTGATCTCTTATATTTGCATATAGCACCATCATCGGGTCAAAATTTTACATTATCCAATACTTGTGATGTTGACAATGGTAAATGTTACCTGCTAAACATCAGTATGTTAGCATTGTCATTGTGAGCAAGTTAGAATACTAATGTTAGCATTTACTTTAAAGCCCTGCTGTGCCTAAGTACAGCCTCACAGAGCTGGCTGTAGAATCTTAGACTTTAAGTCCTATTTTGCCAAATATAATGCAGAAAATGTTTTTCTACTTGACTTTGTAGACTAGATTACAGATTTAGGCATTTTGAGATTATGCAACATTCCGCTTAATTCTTTCTTCAGATGACTGGTTGAAAATATTTGACCACAGTATTCATTGCCATGTCTGCAAACTATTGGATACCATTTTCCCATTGGTGACATCACCTTGGAGAAATGGGTGTGTGAAGCAAAACTCCAAGGTCATGATTAGCATTTACAACGTGAAAGCTGACAGGAATGGTAAATTAGAGGCATGAAGTTACCATCTTTCCATATACAGTATGACATCACATGGGACAGGGACACAGGGAGCCACTAGGTTGGGCAGTAAACAATGTTACAAAGCTCAGCTTTATATCCAGCAATATCTGTATGTGACTTGACTTCATCCACAGCAATCCCATTCAGCTTTTTTTTAATACAGTGTAGATGATTGCATGTTCCATTCATCCACCATCAATCCTGACTACAAATAAAAATTCTAACAGTGTCGATGCAAGATACCTCACCTTGGCCATAATGCACAGTTTTGCTCATTTGTACTGTGGATCTGTTGCTTCATGAGTGGAACTAATAGAGAGAAAACAATGCACACTGGGTTCTTTATCCACACTGGCACAGTTCAGTGTAGTTTAGTGCAATGTAGTTTGTTTATGTTCTGTCTTTGTTCATTTACATCATTTATTTCTGAAAATAAGAAGAGCCAATCCTGCCATGTTTTGCTCACATTCCTTTGTTAAATCACTTACACCATCTTCTATCCTGGAGGAAGGCCAAATGTTTCTCTCATCTCAAAAGACACATGTGGGTTACATGGCTAAGTTTAAATCTGTAACAAAACTTACTTAGTGCAGAGTATAAAATATGGACTTAACTTCATAATTGTTTCTTTATTTTTAGTTGACCTTTATTTAAACAGGATGGTCTTGTATAAACATTGTTTTTCAAGAGTCCTTGCCAAAGTGGCAGCACAATAATTTTCCAAGAACCAAGACGGACACTATATACTGAAGAGAGGGAGGCAAGTTAGAAGAAAAAAGTAAGGCTAAAACAGTTGCACTCACCTATTTTAGTCTTTAACATATCCATGACCCAGCACATGGGTCATGGTAAATCCACACAGGTGATTTTAATGATGTTGCCTGATTAGACCTTTTCTCAGGACTGAGTGAGAGCGTTCAGACTGTGTTTGTTGGCATCACTTGCTTTGTTGCACTTGTTAGGGCGGGACAAATTGCGCCTTTGTCATTGTTATTATTGCACAGAGTGAGGTGACCTCACATAATAAGCATAGCTTCGTCCATCCTTAAACCTGAGCAGGAGTCTAATCAGCTAGAATAACGGAAAACACCTGTGTGTGTGTGTGTGTGTGTGTGTGTGTGTGTGTGTGTGTGTGTACAGGGACTTTAAAACCATTTAAGTTTATCATTGTTAGAAAACAAATACTGTTAGATTTGTTCTATGAAGTAATAATAAGCAAAACTATGTAGGAGACATGGTTAACCAGGCTTTAATCATGTAATTTAATCAAAAAGACAGCAATTTAACTCAAATAGGAATGTTGAATTTGAATAAATTATTATTTGAATAATTATTTTAATGTAATTTACTAAATTAAATTGTTTATTTGATCAGTTCAGAAAATGTTGAGCAAGATGAATTGCCATTTTAATTGACTTTTTCATATGATTAATTTAGTTCATGTTTATAAGCAGCCATAGTTTTAGCTCTATAGCTAGCTTAAATAGCCCTGTTTCCCAACATTAACAGTTTTTGTGTTTAATCATAAATTCCAGTCCATTGTTTCAGTTAATGACCAACTTGTTTAAGTTGTGCCATTTTATTTGCGTTCCATAAAGTTATTGAGTTTTCGTGATGTTTTTTGTTGTTGTTGTTATTCAGATCATCTGCTCAATCAGTGATAGTGAAAATAGGTGTGCATCATTAGGTGATCTAAGGGGTGAGTGACTGTGGGATATAGCTGATATATAGTTAACATCTTGGAGATTGAGTTTAAGCCTCCGTGTCATTTACTTCTTAAAAAAAAATTCCACCTTTTTTGCATGGGCTCTGGCCTACAGTTCTTTCTTCAACCTCCTCTTTAAGGTCTTCCAGTACCAATTCAAAATCTTCTGCCCTTTATATCTGGGGTGTTGGCACTACAGACGCTGACAGTGAGTTTTTGCATTCTTATGCATCTACACCATCAAGTAGGCAATTATGCATGCACCCAGTCCCGCGCCCACCCAATCACAGAGGTCAGGCAAACTACTAAAGATGCTCAATGGTGGTGCTTGATATGCAAATGTGTATGAGGGGGTACATGTACAATTGAATTAGAAATGATAATGCTTTTGGTACTGGGACCCACAGGGCATTCTGGGTGCATGTCCTGCTGGTAATCCATTACAGAGCCATTTGGACAGTTTATCGATCAATTACAGTAAAGGGGTCAAAAGCATTAAAACACACAGCAGCCACACAGTCAATGTTCAGTGTTGTATCCAAAAAGAATCCCGTCATTGATCATATGTGAGAAACAAGAGGCGTTTGTTTCCCACACTGTGAGAGCCCGCCGGTGCATCACACCCCTCTCACTCACTCTGCTGCTCTCTCATCCGCCGGCTGAGAGACCGAAGCAGCCTGAGAGAGAAACAGCGAGGAGGGGAGAGGAAACGGAGCGACGGAGATGGCGAGCATCAACATGGGGCCGAGACCGCTGCTGCTGGGGCTCGCGTGGGTCCTTCTGGCCGTCCTAACGCCTAATGTCCGATGTCTAAACGGCGACGAGGACCAGAGCCAGGACACCGAGTGCAAGATGAAGAGCGTCACCGTGTCGGCGCTGCCGTTTTTGAGGGAAAACGACCTGAGCATCATGCACAGTCCGTCGGCCTCGGAGCCCAAGCTGCTGTTCTCCGTAAGAAACGATTTTCCCGGAGACGTCGTGGTGGTGGACGACCTGGAAAACACCGAGCTCCCCTTTTTTGTCTTAGGTGAGTTTTTGAAACACGGTGGTCTCCGCGGTTCATTAGCCGCCAAATGAGCAGTTTTAAACCCCCGTCACTCTTTATTATTACACCGGAGCACCTGTCTATTAGCTTAACGTTAGGCCTGGCTACATACTATGTTTTCACTGTTTTGAAAAACACTAGGCTATAAGCTAGGCTATATAACAACCAGAATGAATTCTAACGCAACTGGCTGCGTTTATATGTCATAATCAGTCAGTCAGTGGACGAATTAGTTTAGCGCCTGCTGCTGATAACACTCTGGTGAGCTAAATCACCACTTAGCACTACTTATTGCAATAATAGGCCGCATAGCATCCTAATGCTAACACAATTGTAGTAGGCAATTTTTCCCATTCCATTATAGCCAGCGGTAAAAACATTTGTAAGAGGAGCGCCACTTTCATGCCTTGCCTGTGCAAGTTCTCCCTATTGTTTGCTCACACACGTGGTTCGGTTGGCTACATGTGTAGGAAACTACTTGCTGACAATCAAGTATGCAGCCAAAGTGCTCCCACTTTAGTACAACTCTTACGCGTATCTCTTCCTGTTGTTATGTGGTCACTTTGTGCTGTCTGTGCCTTTTATGTTTTGTAATTGATTAAAACGAGTGAGTTCACGCTTTTGTGTTCGTTTCCAGGCGTTATAAAACCCACTTTATCCAAGTTTAGACCAAACCAAGTCCACATTAACTGGACATTAAGCTATATGTTTGAATAACAGGGAGTTTGGCAGAAAGCGGCAAAGTGTGCATTGTGGAAGTTAGCTGGCCGCTGTCCATGGTGCTGAATCGCCGCTGTCCATGGTGCTGAATCGCCTCTGCGGTGCTTCATATCAAGCTCGAGCTGCTCCTACTGTGAGGAGCTCCCTCTGCTACTGTGAGCTCCGAGACACACTGTGTGGCTCTCTGTGGTTTGCAGGGTGACATTTATACGCCCAGTTTTGTCAACTTTGTGTCTTTGGGTGTTTGTGTTTGTGTGAGAATTTAGTGCTAGAACAAGGGTGTAAGTCCAGCTCATTGTTAGATAAGTAACGTTGGGAAAACATTATTCTAAATCAAGCAGACCCACTCTCATCACCGGCACCGGTACAAGCTGTGGAAACTGTCAACTGTTTTAAGCATTTGGGAACACACATAGATTACAAACTTTCGCAGACAATGTTGATTTGATATGTAAGAAAGCTAGTCAGAGACTGTTTTTAACTAGGGGGTTTGGGGTCAGTCTTGAGTGTATGTCAGTCTGATAGAGAGCATCCTTGTTTTTAATGTCTCTGTCTGGTATGGGCACTTGACTTTAGTAGAAACAAGCTGACCAGGATTGTTAGGACAGCAGGGAAGATAGCAGGCTGCCAACAAAGGCCATTAGATGACCTCTACAGCATAGCTGTGCACAGGAAAGCCCTGTCAATCATCAATGATAAAACACATCACCTCCACCCTGAGTTTGAGTTGCTCCCTCAGGGTGATGCTACAGAATACTCCTGGCAAAGAAAAAGATCTACAAGGGCTCTTTTATCCCAAATGCAATTAATGTGATCAACAAACTACAGCAAACGTAAATATCAGAATGTAGGCTGTACACCATGGGTATGAATGCACTGACTGTTGTACAGCTGAGAGATCTTTGTTCTGTTGATGTGAGGCTTTTATCTTGTGGACATATTTATGTTTATATTTTCCTGGGTGAGACCAAAGACAATTTTCCTGCCTTGGCTGGACAATAAAGGTTATTCTGTTCTTCTACTGTTTAGTGTTGGGCTCTGGGCCTTATTGTACAATCATTTTGTGTTCTCTTGGCCCAAGTCATAGATCAACAGTAAAGAAGTTAAAACGTGCATCAGGTATGTGAGTGTGTGCATTGACTGTTAGATCCACTGAGCTGTTTCATCTGTCCATATCTCTTTGTTGAAGCAGTTGCCTGTTTGAATTGCCTTTTCATGCATACATTTTACATGAATACTGTCATTTTCTGTTTCTCTCTGTAGTACCTTTTGGATGTGTAAGATGTGCATATGCAATTTGCACTGTGTGGCTGAAAAAATAGGCTGCAGTTTGTTACAGTATGCCCAGCCATACTTTAGGCTTTAGAAAACCTCAAGATATCAAAGGTAATTGTCAGCATCATTTCAGGGTAGACTGTTGCTTCTAAATAGCGTTCATAGTGTTGTTTAATTAATGTGGAAATTATGACTTTTTCAGGGGCATTGTTTAACCTTTCTCAGATAGCACACAGTAAAAGACTGACAGGAAACATGGGGGGAAAGAGAAAGGGGTGGGGGTTGACATGGAAAAAAAAGTCTCCTGCTGGACTTGAATTGATTACATGTCCAGCATTTTAAACCCCTAAACCACTAGGATGACCATGGGAATTTGACTTTTCAGCAGACACACCGTACTGCGAATTTAATACTGTAGTTGAATATCAAGAATTCGGAAGAGTAAGTTGATTAGCTCAAGATCACTCGCATACGGGGTTGTATCCAACCTAACCGGCTACAACAGCACATGATGCAATGATTCTAATTGCACTTGTGAGACACAAGTAGGACTGGGTATTGTTTGAAAGTTTTCATCATCCAAAATGATGAGTGTGTATCAATACCAAAGAGATAATTTGCTTGATACCTTCGTTTTGGGGAATATAAACATGTTTTCAACCATTTTTTTCATTTGCCAAATTTGCCTAACTGCTCAATAAATCAGTATTACATAAAGTAGCCTAATATAAATGTAGTTTAAAGTTAGAAAGGTTTCCTGATGTAGCCTAACCCTTGTGCCTCACTTTAAAAAAGTTCCTCTGAGGTCCTTAAAGGACAAAAATGTCCATGTTAAAAACTGCCATAAAAATATTATATATTAATATTATTTTCCACTTTCACTGAGTTCAATCTTTTAACCAACATCAGTCCTGATCATAACTACCAAATATTCATTAATTTTTCAGAATTGCAACCCTTTAAATGCCAGTTTGTTTACATAATGTCACTGTCACCTGCACACATCGTTAATTATTTTCTTTTAATTATTTTCTTTTATTTTAATTAAGCTAGAGGCAATTTCTTTATATATATTTTCTCACATTCTGGGATATGTCGATGATTAGTAACAACATTGATTTTAATGCATTTTTATTTTTTGTACAGTATTCCTCTGAGGTCGTTAGAGGACATGTCCTTGTCAAAAACTGCCATAAAAATATGATCTATTAAGAAGTATCTGACCAAGCATTCAATGTACAGCAGCTGATTACCTAATGATTATTATTCGGGGTATCCCAATCAAGTTTTTTTGGCCCCCATCCCGATCCGAATCCTTTAATATTGGGTATCTGCCGTTACGATCGGTGTGATCTGATACTTATATTTACTTCATTGTTCATTAAATATGTATCTTACACATTGAAATAACAACTGTAGCTACCAAATCTACACACCTTATTTTTCACAAGCAACTTCGTCCAAATAGTGGTCCTGGTCAAGTCCTAGAGTCTGAGCTTAGAGAATCCTTTTGCTAACTCAGAGTCACTCACCGGTAAGCCCAATCATTTTTCACATTCCTACACACTCGCATTGTAGGCTGTTGTGAAGGAGAGCAGCGCTGCAACGCTCGCAGGCTGAGGACAAAACTCAGTCGAATACAGTAAAGAAAAGATCGGAATTTGACCGGCTTATTTTAGCCGATACTGATCTATTAAAATATGCCCGCATCGGCCCGATACCAATCCTTTGTATCGGTGCGGGACTAATAATTTTCATTATTAATTAATCTGTCAATCTATTTTGTCGATTAATACATTTATTGATTGGACTCCACAATGTCAGAAAATGGTGAAAAATGGCTATCACAGTTCCTCAGATCCCAAGATGAAGTCTTCAGCTTGCCTATTTTATCCAAAACTCATATTCAGCTTACAATGATGTAAAACAAAGAAAAGCAGCAAATCCTCGCATTTTAGATGCTGTAACCTGCAACAAAACTGTTGGCCTTGTTGGTTGACAAATGACTTACCTGGAACTTTTTGATACTTGATGCTACAGACACAGACATTTAGTCTGGTACTTTTTCCAGTTCCATATTTAGACCAGGACAGGAGAAACTGAGAAGGAGAAGTATCACTTATTATATGTCTTGCAAATGTAACTGACTTTTTTTGCACTTTGACCAAGCAGAGGTACTACACTATTTTGGAAAGCCACTGTCACTATGGATTAATTCATTTCTATTTTCCAATACTTCAGAAAGCACTGCAGTGTATATACAATATACAATAAATGTTTTAATTAACAGACATGTGGATGTTGGGAATAGTCCTATGATGGTCCCTAATGATGTTTGCAGTATTATTGAGTGTTTATGCCATGAGACCGTGGTGACTCTTTGAATAGTTTGAATAGTTCATTTAATGGCCTAATTTAGACAACAGTTAATTCATTATGTGGTGGAGGGAAATAAGCTAAGGCAACTGCACAGCACAACAGATCTCACAGGACTGGTGTTGCATATTAATGAGTCTGAATTTGTGTCTGACATTTCCTTACGTAGCATTCTACTCTAGTCACAGAAAACTTTTAATGAAAATTCTCACTGGGGAGCCCAGCAAAGTTCCACATCCGTGGTGCAAGTAGCATCCCTGCTCACCAAATATAAACACTGGTGCAGCTGCTGTCTTTTATTTATTTATTTGTGTATTTTCCTTTTGTTTGTTGCTTGATTTTATTTTCTGTTTAACAAAAGCTCTTTTGTGAAATAAGGGGTGCCAGCTTTGAATTACAAACAAGAACTTTCACTTACTTTCTTCTCAGAAAAGAAAATCAATTTACTTTTACATTGTGTGGCTGTATTGATAACAAGCATTAATTACATTTAAACCAGTGTTTCAGCAGCACTGTGATAAGATGCCTGCTGAATGCTGTTTATGTAAGCACTCTCTAGACTGGTGTTAAGGGTCCAGTTGTCGTCGTCTCACAACTAGCCCTCTCGATGGCTGTGTGAGTCTGCCATAGCCTCATTATGATTACTGTTGTACATGGCCCCTCTCAGCATATTTATTTTTTTTGGTGTGTGGGACATTATGCCAGGTACTGGCATCTGTGTGTCTAAGTGTAAACACATACTGTAGGCTAAATCAACCGCAATAATGGCAAAATATAACAGAAGCACATGTTTCTTTTGAGTGAAGCAGATGATCTGATTAGATTTTGGAGCATCTTACTGTATCTGCTTGCATTTTGATGAGGTAAATTGGCAAGACATTCCTGAGGTTTGAGGAACTCACTGGGTACGTTACAAATTTGTGCTTTGTCAAAGTTGTTGTCTCTGGCAAGTACAGAAATGTAATGTTGAATTGAATTGATAGTTTAGTTTCAAATACTCACCCTGTTCAGTAGGTGTGCAATGGTACACGTATTCATCCTGAACTGTTTGGTAGACATCAGTTGGAGTGGTTCCCTGATTAGTTTCAGTTTGGTATCCCATGAACAAAATAATTACTGTACAGTCCTGTGATTGTAATACAGTTCAATTTCAGTTTACGTATCTTGGCTTAAAAGTGTAAATTTCTGGAATGCTTTGGCAGTGTGTCGGATGTTAATCGCTAGCTAAACCATGCTAATGAAGCTTAGCAGAAGATCAATCAGGAAGACCATCTTCTGCTCCTCATTCATTCACATTTTCTCTCTCTCTCTCTCTCCCGCTTCCAACTCAATCAGTTGACTACGGGCGTTCACTCTTTCAGTTTAACCAACCAGATTTTGCCACGATCTCCCTGAGCCAATCATATCTTCGCTGTCAAACGTTAAAACTGTTCTGCTGCTGTCATCTGCCATTTGGGTGCAAAATCCATGTGACCCTCCTCCACCCCATTCACCTCCAGTTCTCACTCCCAGGGCTCCTTCCATTCCGCATCACATCCATCCACATCTTCAGCAATTCCCTTCATCCCCTCACACCACCACAAGTGTCTAGACTCTAAACAGCCAGGCAGTACCCATCCTTGCACACACCTTCGAATCCATGTGTTGTTAACTGTCTTTCCTTGTCAAAAAGGGCTTCTTGGCCCAAGAGGTATGGTGGACGAGGCACAGTGGAACAAGCGAGAGGGAGAACAACTCCTCAAACAAGTGCTGGCAACCTGTAATAGAGAGAGGGGGGGGGAGGCAGAGAGAGATACATGAGACATGATCAAACTATAGATGATTACTAATTGCATAATAATGAATAATAATATTTTTTGTTTCACCTTATTAGAAGAGCAACTTTTTCTGCAGCTCACTCTTCTCGGCATTTCTGTCAGTCCCTGGGTGAGTGAAAGTGTCAGAAGGAACTTGTATACAAGACCTAGGATATGGTACGCACCTGTGAGCATGTTGAACCGCCTTGGTGTTTGATAGGCAACATAGAGGGCATTCTTTGAGGGGGCACAGCTTTTGGCAACTATTTCAACATGCCCTTTGTTGTCCTCCTTCTCTTCACCAGATCCATCCTCCACTGTTCTTGACTTGTATTCAGCCCGTGGGGACACTTTCAGCCTGCTCCACTGTCCTGCTAAACTTTTCAGCTCAGGCTGTAGGTTTTTCCTCTGTAGCCCTGCTGTCAAACCTAAGCAAGCACTTGCTGAGGTTTTGGAGGGCTGACTGGGGAAGAGCACTAGTCCTGTTTCTGAGAAGGATCCTGAGGCCGGTCAAGTCAGCAGATAGAGTGTCATGGGTAAGAAAGCATCTATGGATGGCCTCAGTAGTTGTGTCCAGGAATTGATTGTGAACATTCACCTCATAGGCTCTCTCTGCATCGTTCATGGTCTTATCCTCAGCCATCTCTCCAGGCAAGCCTTTTTCTTTCTCATCCTTTTTTGCGGCAGTGCGGCCTCCACTTCAATCTGTTTCCGGGTTCTGCTCTTGGATTTTTTCATTTGTTGGACAAATTTGTCTGCTGCTTTCTTGACTGTCTGAAACTCTCTTCCCAAGCTTTTGAGGTTGTTTTGTTGTGTTGTCTCAACCCTTCTATGGGCAGACAGGATATCCATCCCTCCTGTCTGCAGGTATTTGGACAGGTATATGCTGCCTCATTCTCCACCCGCCTGTAGCTAAGCTCCCTCTTCCCTAGAACTTTCACGACAACCACTATATGCTCCAAAACTTGTCTCTTTGGCACCTGTTCTCTGTTAGCCGACATCTAACTGCCACCCAGCAAACTGTTTATATCAGCGTTGGAAGCCTTCAAGAAGCTTCGGCACAGTTTTGGTGTGCAATGCTTTTTTCATGCTCCTCTGAGCGCTGGTGCCTCCAATCTGACATTCCATTTATGTCAGTTTTCTTCCCGAACACCATGCAGACAAAGCAGAACAACGTGTGACGTTCCTCGCTATATGTCAGCCACTTTCTACTGGTGCCATCTTTACAACAAAACACTTTGCGCACCACTGGCTTTTCGGTCTTCTGTCGAGGGTGATAATTCAAAAATGACTGAAGGTTAGCAGGCTCAGATCGGGCAAAGTAAATCTATAGTTGGTCTTAGGCTGAAACTCTCCTGGCTCTCCCTGACTCTCTCCTCTGCTGGTGATGCTGTATTTGGCAAAAAAAAAAGAAAAAGGATTTCACCATGTAGGGAAATGATATTGTGTGCTAGCCAGCCTGTTTACACTAGTGTGCTCACATTGAGTATTGCTACATTTTAAATGCTTGCTATAATATTTTAAACTGGCGTGAGGTTTGTTTAGGGAGCGTGAGACTGAACCTGAAAGTGTGAGAGTCTGCATAAGTGGTGCTAGCTGCTAGCTGGCTAGCAGTGCTTAACTTAGAAGGCTAACTTGTTAGCACTTGGGCCCTGCTACTTAATGCAATACAATCACAATCCCTGGTTAGCCTATATACTTATGTTACTGCTTAACTTCACTCCTACACTCCCCTCGGCTGGCTCACTCTTTGTCACACAGTCCTGCCTTCCCTCTCGCTCTCCCTCACGGCCCACGTCTTGTGGCACTGTTACTGCTGCCAGTGGTAAATCAGTGAGTTTGGCACATTTGGCGGCAACACCCACAACTTCTCTGTGCCACCTGGGCATTTTTCAGGCTTCTTTATCTTTTTCACCTTCTCCTCTCGGATGTTTTGAGCGGCACTTTCTGCTGCTCCCCGGGACTGTGCCCGGTGTGCCAGATGGCTTGTCCACCACTGATGGGCTTGCCAAAGACTCTTAACATATCTTACCTTTATTGTGCAGCATTTCCATAAATGTATTTGATCACTCTTAAATTAAGTCTCTCCTGATTGAAATCATGTTATGTGATGGAAAGTGCTCCTATATCATTTAGATCCCTTGTTTGGGATCATTATGGTTTATAATAGGTTATTTTGTTGTGGTTTGCCCTAGTCGCTCATGATGCATCCACACCATCTTTGTCATTTTTAGTCAACACAGAAGCTGTGGTAGTGGTTTCTAGGAGCAGTTAACTAAACTTATGCTAACTTTGCATTTGCTACCTCTGTAATAAGGATTTGGGCAACGTGGCAAAACATTGTATATGGGGGTGAGGAGACAATTTTACACAAATGATTTCAAATGCTTTTCTCTGATTCTGACCGAAATTAAACATGGAAATTAGCCCGCTGAATTAGCCATTGTAGTGTAAAGGGATCTATTTCTGGGGCATCTTGATGGTTAACCAAACTTTTTTATGCATAAGGCTTTGGATTTCTGTCGATTTAGCATATGTCCCTGCTGGAGAAGTAGTAGCAAATAAGAGATTTTTTTTTTTTACGTTATTGTGTTCTAAGGAACTCAACGGAATTACTTAAGTGTCTATCACTGGAGCAAGGCAAAAACGTGTTTATTGCTCCTGATTTACAACAACAGTCAGTCAGACTGTCAGGGGATAGAAAAATATTTGTGTTTGGAACATACAGTGTGCCGAATATGTATGGAAAGTGAAGAAGTAGATTATGCTTTAGGAGTGGTTTCCAAAGTTTCTGTGGACATTTTAATACTTTTTTCTGCCATGAAAATGTGTCACCACTGGAGTACACTGTAACTGACATAAATTCAGCCCTACAGGTATAGAGTGTTTGATAGTAAAAAGATTGAGCATCACTTTAAATAGAACACACTTGCAGGTTTTGACCACTTCAATCAGTTTAATATACAGTACTGTAGCTTATCACACAGTACCTCTCTTACCAGCAGCAGTGAGCCCTGCTGGCAACTGCAGTCCCCCCATCCTCACCCATGTCTCATCAGGACACCTTATCCTCAGCATGCCCCAGTAATTATTTGAGTTTTTGAAGACCTCAGAGAGACAGAGATCAGACATTTTTAAGGGATGGTGTCAATGTTCTAGTTAAAGGCGAAACCTAAAAGCTGTATGCCTCATTTTTGGAGGAGAAAAAAGGAATCTTGTTATGAGGATGCTGCGATTCTTTTATTTTTCTGCCCATCAGCCTCTTTGAAGTAACATCATTTAAAAAGTGTATCTGGTTTTTAAATGCGCTTGTTTATGTGTGTGCGTGCATGTGTGTGGTGGGTGCAATTTAAATTCCACATTTTTTCTCACCTTTTACAGTGGCTCACATTTTCCTTGCCAAATTGCTTCTTTGTGAAGCATCTGAAAAGCAATTCTAAAAGAGGGGATTCTGTGACTGACGGTAAATTCTAGCTTCAGGACTGCAGCCACTTGTTAGTGTAAGAGAAGCCATGCTACGTTATTAGAAAGTTGCCCTTTTGGTGTTGTGCCATAAAGAGGTGAGGTAATAAAGTTGCCCTCCGTCTGAGACTCGAGCTGTATTTGCTCTGGCAGTGATTTGCACATCTGGACTGGATGTTTGGAAGGAAGTCAGCCCTTAACTGCCTCCCATAAAAATAAAAAAATCAGCTTTCTAGAGCAATAATTTGGCTGGTTTATGCCACAGAAAGTTTTATATTGTTGCCAGTGTAAATGGCATTAAACTACACTGGCACTTTAAGTTGTATGTCACCTCTGAGTCCTGAGTGCAGTGTGCTCATCTTAAAACTGGCAAAGTTGACAAGTTATTGATGGTGTGCAGTGAAAATGTCATTGACCAATCCTGTAATGTGAATAATCCTCCAGTTATGAAATTGAACAATATTGATGTCAACTACACAGATACAGCCCAACAACCCGAATATAGGGTTTACAGTTGTTGTTTTTTTGTTGATTTATCTGCCAGTTATTTATTCATTATTTTTATTTTTGTATCATTTTGGTATTTGAAAGGATAGAGAGTGGACTGGAAGTTCAGAGTGGTGCTTCTTTCTTTGGGAAACCATCTTTGGCCCAGTGTAAAGTGGGCAAAAAGCATTTTGTAGTAATTAACGTTAACTACAGTATCTACTGCTGACTAAATTTGCAGGCGACGGTCTTTGCATAATGGTTTGCATGATAGAAATGACAATCACATGAATCTGCGATCACAGTTTTCAAAAGCCCAAGGTGTCTTTTTCAAAAAACTTATTTTGTCTGAAAAGCAGAACCTAGAGATTTTTATTTTACTCATATATAAAAACAAAGAAAAGCAAAAATCCTCAAATTTGAGAAGCTGGAATCATCATTGAAAATGACAAATGATTAGCTGATTATTAAAGTAGTTGTGGATGAATGTTCTGTCGTTCGACTAATTGAATAACTGAGTAATAATTTCTGCTCTAAACATAAATAACATTCAGTGATAGAAGAATATGGACAGCAACGCCAATCACAGCAAATGTTTCACCACACTACAGCATACAGATGGATATAGAAACCAAACATGAATTAAAAACCATTATGCGTTGAATGAAAGTGCATTTCCCTCGACATCATGAAAACTTGGTGGTAGACACATCAGTGAAACGACTCCTCCACTGAGTCCTTTCTGTTTGAATACCAACCAGCTCCTCTCTGGCCTCTGAAGTGAATACCAGCGAAGAAAAAAAATAATGGAACAAAAATTTGAATTACCCAAAGTGAATCAAGCTTTTCTTACATATGACACCAGGGCAAACCAGGCTTATTTGTCACACTCACTTTAACCCACATTCTGTCACAACACTCCCTCAGTACTATTGCATGCACACAGCAGCATTGAGGATGTATCCAAGAGAGACTTTATGCTACAGTACTGCTGTTACACGAGGAGTTGGTTGGAAAATCACTATCAATAATTGGTGGGAGAAGTTCCACAACTTCGTAAAATAATAGCAGTTGCTACTACTGAGAAGAAATGTCTGCATGGGATGAGACCGTGGTGTGAAACAGGGCTGGAGCTGCGTCCCCCTGAGCAATTAAAACTACCTTCATTTACTCCCGTCATAATGAATATGTTACAGAGACATCTAATTACTGTACATGTAGGGTGTCAGAGACACTTTGCTGAGCTTAGTGAGCACACAACTCATTTATTAATTGGATTTTCACGCTGACTTAAGTGCTTCTTCTCAGTGTAGGTGAGTTACATAATTGTGGCCAAACTATGAACAGCTATACAACCACGACTGGTCAGCATTCCTTGCTTTGGAAAGTTTTGGGTTTACAACCAGGGTACATTTATTTTTCATTATTCCTGTTGGTTCTAATAATATTTTACTAACCAAGGTTCTGGCTTAAATTGACGGATGCTTCAACATCACTAGAACAGTCAAAAAAATTGATGAACATGAGTGAAAAGGCAACAAATGTTATCATAACCAATAGATTCAAGATTCTTTATTGTTACGTGTCCCATACAAGTATAAAACAATAAAATTCTTATGTTTTGGTTCCCCGCCTTGCAGTGTAACAATAAATAACTAAAGTACTATTAAATAAACAGTAAAGTAAACAGCAGCAGTATGTCAGTACTATATACATGTATGTAACGGTATAAGTGATATAAAAAATGTATGAGCAATATGTATGCATAAATATAAACTATGTATGTATGTATAAATAGTATAATCTAATATAATAAATATGTCAGTCCTTATTGTCCATTGTTCAAGAGCCTGGCTTGGTGGAAAAAGCTGTCTCGTAGCCTGCTGGTCCAGGTTTGAGGCTGCGGTACTGTTTGCCAATAATGGCCCAAACTAGAAAAATAATATAATAAAAATAAACTTGATTTATATAGCAAGGCAGATACAATGAGAATGAAGCCAAGGACATGAGCACATAGGAAGTAAAGACAATAAAGGAAATAATATTAAATAAATGGAAATAACAGTAAAAAATAAAAACATATCTCAAACATTTCCAAAAGGTTTCACAAAGAGAAAAGTTTTAAGAAGAGATTTAAAAGAAACTAGAAACTTAGTGTATCTGAGTTTAGTAGGCAGAGAGTTCCATAGTGTGGGGGCTGTAATAGCAAAAGTCTGACCCTTTGTAACAAACTGTGACCTGAGAGTAACCAGCAGGGCTTCATCCGTGGATCTTAATGCTCAAGAGGGCACATACCAGGTCAATAAATCAGAGATATATTTAGGAGCAAGGCTGTTTAAGGCATTAAAAGTGAGAGATAAAAGCACAGGTGTGATGTGATTATGCTGCTTTTTCCTGTAATGAGTTGACCTAATTTTAGAGATTATTTTGAGCTAGAACAAACAGCTCAACAGCAACTGAACAACAATTTTGACTTGATCATCAAAACAGAGGTTAGCATCAAATATTACCCCAAGATTTCTAGCAGCCTGCTTAATATTATTTGACAGACAAGATTAGCCCCACAAGAGCCGATGGAATTTGGGAGACCAAACAGAATGACCTGAGACTTACCATCACTAAATTTATGGAAATTTTGGGGCATCCAGGTCAGGATTTAATATCAGAGAGGCAAGTTGTGAGAGTTGCTATGCTGCTAGGATCTGTGGGTTTTAATGGCATGTATAACTGAGTCTCGTCAGCATAAAAACGGTAAAGCACATCATGATTTTGAATAACCGGGCCAAAAGGCAGCATGTATAGAAAACAGAAGGGGGCCAAGAACTGAGCCTTGAGGGACACCACAACTCAACTGAGCTGTCGAGGAAATGCTGGCTGTCGGTATTATGAAGCGTTCAGAATAACAGAATCAATTACTCTAAAGAGAACTTTAGGATTGTGGTTATTTCTAGATATCAATTCAGAGAAGTAAGCCAATCACGCATCCTTTACTGCTTTCTGATAAATTAACATTTGGTTTTCAAGGGTGCTTTTTCGGACTTGTTGACCTTCCATTGTTGTTCAGATTTTAAGGGCTCGAGTGTGATTGTTCAGCCAGGGAAGGTTATTTGATTTTTGTTTCCTAGTTTTAAATGGTGCAATTTGGTCGAGGACAGATAGGCACTGATCGTTAAATGAATTTAACAGTGCATATGGATTGAGAGGAGATATAGTGGAACTAAAGGATGATGAATTAAAAGCATCATAGAATTTAACTGCAGAACCAGCATTGAGAGTGTGAGAGCGTATTGTAGGGTAGGGACTAGGAATAGAGAGCTGTAGTGGAACTTTAAAAACAACAGCTTTATGGTCAGTTACAGGCATATCCATGAAAAGACACTCAAGAGAGAAACCAGATGAAAGTACTAGGTCTAAGGTGTGACCTGAGGGTCTAAATAAGACCCAGGTTGTAAAAAAACTGAATTTTATTTTAATGTCTGTTACACCGGGTTAGTGCAGAGACAATAACTCAATTCATTAATAAGTAATAACACTGATGGATAATCAAACTGAATATCTTTGGGTTTGGGAATGTTGGTTGGACAAAACGAGACATTTGAAGTCGTCACCTTGGGCTATGTAAAATTGTGATTGACATTATTTTGATATTTTAGGTCAAGCTGAAGGGTTTAGGGTAATGACTATGGTTTACACAGTTGGTAGCCTACATCAGTTGTGCCCCTAGAGAGAAGTTTCATGATGTGTCACAAGAAATTTGAGGGGTTGTAAGATGATTAACAAGATAGAAGACAGAAAAATAATATTTCTGCTACAGAAAATTATGCGAGACTTTCTTCTAAACTTTGCTGTTTGATTAGGGAATTACTGGATAATTTACCTCTTCAGGCCTCTAAACAAAAAATAAAGATCACTCATTGCCCTCTCAAATGTTGACTTGCAGACTGATTAGTGCTCAAATTTCCTTTTGTGCTCTCTCAAATCTTTTTGTCGTCAATATACTTCCATATGTGTGAACAAGGAAATAATGTGACTGTGCTGAGACCCTTACCAACGTATGTCATCTATTTGTGAAATTAGCTATGTCTCAATTCAATAATATACACAAATATTATGCTGTTATAAGAGAGACTGTGCTAACAGGAAATTATGCATGTGCTGTGCTGGCAGACTCAAACTGAGGCTTCAGAATGATACTGTCAGTTTCATATTTTGAAAGCAAAACTGTCCATACACACCAAGTCAAAAAACAAGTAAAACTTTAAATATATTTTGTTTGGCCATTTCCAGTGTTGGTGTACATTAAGGATTGTGCTGTACATCCAGGAGTGCGCTCTTACAAAATAAGTAGGCTAGAACATTTTGGCTAAAATTCTGTAAGCTATTCCACAAAGCTTCCAAGTTTGTACAATGTACAGTAAATCATCACAGACATACGAATACAGACGGTAACTTCCTATGGATACATTGGTGAGGTGGAATACACAACTCCATGAAAAACCTTCACAACATTCTGAGTTTCTCTTCCCTTTTTGCATCCATAAACTGCCTCAGGACTGCCCGTCCCAAATCATAGTCTGCATCCTAATCCAGAAATTCCGGTGGGATTATGAAGCCTTCGAGGCACATTCCTTTACAGAAGATTTCTATTAAAAGTTAGGTTCGGGAATTCAGTTTTTAAAAAATGTTAGTTTTGTTATAATGATAATAATAATAATAATAGTGAGCTTTAATTAAATTCATTATTTAAGTCTAGAATATTAAAAGCGGACATACATGTAATGGGAATTTAACTTAAATGTAACCCTGAAGTGTACATTTTTCTGTTTCATATGCAGATACATGTCTCTTGCACACTAAAGCTTTGTTGTTGAGTGTAGCCTTGTCTGTGGCCAAGGCCTGTATGTATTCAGGTAAATCTGAATGGTTAGAGAATACTGTATGTCTATACATGAGGTACAAGGCAGGTCAACTAATTAAATTACCATTGACATGTCTGGATTTTTATGAGACTCATTTGTATTTATGTTGATGCTAATGTAATGTAAGTTTTGTGCTTTTTTTCCTGTTGAGTCTCCACCTCTGAATACTCCCTCAAGAGGATGAGGTGATCTAATTTTGTCACAATTGACATCAGTTGTTCAATTGTTCTGTTTCTTCTTCCATGTTCCACCATTGAGCTTCACCATAGTTCATCTTGTCCAAAACTTACCAAATATCTGCTGGTCATGCCCAGTATACTTCCGGCAGAAATGTGTATGTGCCTTGATTCACCACAACAAAATCCTCACTTCCTTTATTCCCCCTGTGCTGCCTTTGTTGAGGATAAATCTGTGATTAACATCAAGCGGAGATCAAGGCTTGTTTTGGTGTTTGTGCAAGGCAATGACCAAGGACTGTGGAGGAGAGCACAACAGGAGGAATTAGACAAAGAGAAAACAAGAAGATACAGATAGAGAGAGAGACTGGAAGGCATATACTTGCTAGTGAGTGGTTACCATGGCAACATGATTGGATGCTTAGACAGGAGCTCTAAAGAAAGTTTTTTTTATTACTGCAGCCCGATAAGACAGGAAGGAATGAAGGAAGGGGAGACATTTGAGGTGGCGCCTTTAACTCATACACTTACTGCTCCTATCTGAATAACATCTATCATAAAAGAACATTAAGGTATCAAAATTAAATATTAAATATTGTTCAACCCAGGGACAACTTTGTCACAGTTACAGCTTTCACCTTCATTCCTGTTCTGTTGTTTCTCTCCGTAATGTCAGAATCAAATTGACAGTGCCTCAGAAGTGAAGAGGCAGAGGAGAGCAGAAAGAGTGCAACAGGAAACCTTGCTGTTATAGAAATGTTGTTAGTTTTTATACATTTGTACAAAATGCACAGTAACTGGGAGCCTAATATCCAACAAAGCCTTACATTTCTTTTTGATTATTATTGTTTCTCAAACACAGTCCGTGTTGGTTTCCCTGTTATTATTATTATTAGTAGTAGTAGTATTATTGTTATTAGTAGGGCTTGGTGTCTACTCTACTGTTTTTGGTACCCACCGAAATGTTTCTGTAGCAGTCAAGTACCAAAAATTGGCATTGAGTTATTTGGTCAGATGCATTCTCTGATCAGATCCCAATTTACAACATAATGCTGCAATTTTAGATTATATACAATATACTTTATGTAGGCAAAGTATATTACTGTTGCTTGTGTTTTGATTTAAAATTCAAAAACTCTGGCTTCTTTTGTCAAGTTAAGAGAAGGTGTTTTGCAGAAAAAACATGATTATATTCTCAGTCTAAGGTATCAGAATAAGTATCATTTTGTTGGTTACGGGGAAGGAGGTCGATAGCATTTTATGGAATCCAAATCCAGCATTGAATTCTCTCGTGGAATCTGTATGCTTTTGAAGCCCTTATCAATTTAGCTTTTCTAATCAGTTTTTACTTTCAACATTTGCATGTACCCAAAGTGATAAAGAACTAAAATTCAAAAAGATCTGAGTGGCGGCCTAAATAATGTCCACAACTTGCAGCTACAACCTGAAAACAGCTTAAGATCTGAAATGTTGCCTACTTAATTTTACACCTTATTTTTCACAAGCTACTCACTCCAAATACTAAAGGTACCAATGCATGAAATTTTAACAGGCTGACTCTTCTAAAATTGATATGAGGTCGATCGTTTCTTGTTGAACTACAAAAACACTCGTTGGTTGGTTTTGCAGAGTGGTGCTTCTTTTTTTACCTCACAAATGATCTATAGCTGACTACAGATACTGTCTCGAAAAGAGCATGTCAGTGAGGCAACAATTTAAAGTTAATATTTAACCGTTACAGAATTAATAAGCTACAGCTATAATCTGCTACTAGTGACGTTGGTCATTTTAACCGGCAAACGCAATGGTCAGCACCATCTAAAACTGACAGGCCAGCCACTCTAATATTTTCCACATTGCTGTTTGCTCGTAAAAAAAAACAAAAACAAAGAGCAAGGACTGATAAAATGTTTCATAAGAGATGTGTTTGCGAATCTGGTTATCTGATCCAAAATTTACCTGGCTTACGGAACCCAACCCTGGGTAACGATCCTAAAACTCAGGTATCGTATCAGCACCAGGACAAAGAATAATAAGAATCCAACGATACCCAGTCCTTTGTCTTACTGAATTAAGATTGTTTGATACTGGTGCTCATATGATACCTGAGTTACAGCACTGATGCCAAAAACAATACTTTTTACCTTATTTTTACCATCCAACTAAAACAGCCAAACTTTTGAAATGTTACAGCAGCCATACAAGAATTTAAAAAGAAAAAAATGTATGAAATTTGAGTCCAAAATTGAGATTTCAGTACTTGACAGTTTTCCAAACTCAGTGCTATGAACACATTTCAGTCGCTATCAAAACACTATTGAAGTTTGATATCCAGCCCTAGTAAAACATGAGCATTATAGATTCTTGTAGGTGTTAGCATTGCTGCAGTGATGAAAAGTACAAATTAAGATTAATCTCATTGCCAAGAAAGTCAGTTTTTGGGGAAAAAAACACAAGCAAGCACATAAATCAGCAAACGCCAACAACAGAAAGGCACACTCAAATACATATCCATTTTTGCTCCCTTGCAGCTTGTTGATATAGTTTTCAAAAAAGGGTACTGCTGCCCACATGTGTTTTATTAGGCTGTCAGGCTGGGGGGAGATCACGGGAGAAAGAAACTGCAATCTGTATGCAGGCTCACAGAGGCCAGTGGGAGAGAGTTAGGAGCTGGACAAACAGTCAGACACTGGCTAGAAATATTTTTCATCCTTGTTTTAAGATTAGGTTGTAGTAATTTATGGCGCCCCATGAACTGGCCGCCTTCGAGAGCAAACAAAATGAAAGATTGAGGAATCTTGTTATTATGTGCGCACACAAGTACGGGGAAATTCACCCACATAAAGAAATGGAAAACAAATTCCCCAGAGGTTCTCAGATTAGCTTCCGTTAAAGGAAGCATGCGGGGAAGTTCTTGTGGTTAGAGCAGTTTCTTGGTTTCTCCCTCTGATGTCCTGATTTCATCACCCCAGTAAAAGCAATGCATCTTAATTTGCTAGTGTCATCACAGGCTGGCCTCGATCTGTCAGTTTTTCAACCTCGGGGAGAGGTGTTACACACAAGAAGGACATCGGTTCAAAGGCAATGCGACATTCTACCAGTCTTTTTTTTTTTTTAGAGAGCTGGTTAGTTTTAGGTTTGATTGAACTCCGCACAGTCCGTTTTGATTCTCCTGATGTGTTGGAATGATGACTTCCAATGAAGTCAAATTAATGAGTGATGATCATCTGTTCAGTCAACAAAATCGTACAAAAATCAAAAATGAAATGGAACATGCGATCCATTTTTATCCATAAGAGACATAGTGTATAATATGCTTGTATGTGATATCAACGTAATATCCAATATCAGTAGCAGCTTAATTGTCAGTGCTTTACTTCATTTACCATGAGAGATGTTTCTGCTTTACATCAATATTCCATCAGTCGATTACATTCTATGCAAATGTGGCACATTTGATGGAGTCCTGAAACTAACAAAATATAGTAAAAACACCAATAAATAATTAAATAAACTGTTAGCTTAATAATTATAATAGTAAAAAGGAATATTAAGCTTTTCCTTTAACCTCAAGACAGTTGGTAAAAAATCCCCACCACCAATCAGGTACCACACTAAATAAAAACTAACTTAATTTAACTTACTCATTTATTTATGTTTAACCAGTTCAGTTTATTTTTTAACAACTTTTTTTTTGTTCTTGGCACACTTTTATTTAATCATTTACATATTCTACGGAAGCATTAAGAGAGCTGGATACAGTGCCATCACTTAGCCTTGCTGCCAGTTTGTCCCAGTGGCAATGAAAAATTTCCCCTGCAGCCCAAAATGCATTTTCCCTTAGATTATTCCCATAGATCCCCATTATAAAAAAGACTTCTGTAAAACTGTAGACAGGACACATCCAACTGCAAACATGCTGAATTATTACGCTTTGTGTTATGAATACCTAAAGCCTGCAAAAGGGATTTTTATGTTTGCCATGTCATCCCAATGTAAAGTTTATGGGCCAAGTGGGAACGTGCGGGCGGGGCCACCAGGAGAAACACTAATGCACATGTGCAATGGGCCGCACAATGCCTTCAACGTTATCTTCATCTTCAAGTACATGTCTCTTGTCCTCATCATGACCACAAATGGACATACATATACATGCATTTTACCCTAATAATGTATTCAGTTATTATTATTATTATTGTACTTTGTTAGAGACTACAATGTAACACTTTTGATCATCTCAGTTGTCTCAGTCATATATTACAGGCTCAGCAAGTAGGCTGACATTTTTGAGTTCTTTTTTTTGTGTGCAGTTTACTTGCTTGATTTTTGTAGCTACCTACTGGCACATCTCAGTCTCCCTTTGGCACCTCACGACCTTGTTATGTCAGTCTCAGAGTCTGAACTGAGGGGGAAATATGGTTGCTTAAGATCAATCAGTCAGAACCCAAAATAGAGCACAGACTTTCTCCTGTTGGCTCTCAACACAGTTAAAAAAGTAAAAAAAAAAACAAACATGTTTCCCGTGGATTCCGGGTCAAGGGTGAAAGACGAACATTTGCATCTGTTCCTTTTTACTGTGGCCTTGATTTGTCAAGTCTGGCATGTTCTTTGATTAAAGTGGAAGTTGAACTGAGCTGTCTGATTTATCTGAAAGAGTTAGAATTTTTTGGAGGCCAATTTTATATATGTAGTTTTTAGAAAATATTGCAAAAGGTGTTGGCTTTCCTCACAGAGCCAAAATGTGTTACAGCAGCTAATCTGTTGAATAAAGCTGATGTGGGACCTGACACCTTATTGTCAAGCATACTCTGAGAATGAATTCTATTTAATATTGTGGCAGGCTTCCCCTGCATCCTGCCACCGCCAACAGCTCATTTTACAAAATGGCCTGCATTCCTGAGGACTGACACACTGTACATTATCATCCCTCATAGTAGCACTGATTGGGACTGCTGCCTAATTGTCAACTAAATGACATAGATTATGACGGGTATCACATTATCGTACACATTAAGTGTTAATGAATCACCACATTATCAGCCATGCATGAGAACTGTTCTGATAAAAGAGCTGTCTCCCTTCTGCACCCAGATAATGACATTAAAAACTTGTTGATCAAAGGCCGTAGTTGATTGGTCAAATACTAAAACATGCTACAAGTTTTTGACATGGTGTTTTCAATAACCTAATATTTGGAGACTTTATTGCCACAGTGGCATCATACAATTTTATCCATTTTAAATTGGCTTGCAGTTAAGAATTTATCCTCCTCATTAAGCCCTTAATGGTGAAGAGTGAATGTATTACCTCATAAAAGTTGAGGGAATAAGTTGGCAAGACAAAGGAAAAAAAATGTGTTGAAATACTCTTGGATGGCTCAGCTTTATTTTAGAGAGTGAGGCAAAACCACAGAAGTCATTACATTTCTCTCGCCATCCTTCCTCCCACTTTGATACTGCGCTAGGTATCAGACAGACAGTGCTCTATGCTTTTCACAGGAAGCCTCTTTCTCCCCATTTCTATCCACATAAGCTACTGCAAGGAGCAAACACAAGAAATGTGCAGTAGGGGAAGGTGTCACATTTCTTGCTAACTTTTTGTTTTCATTTTGTCGAGCACAGCACCATTACATTTCCAGTGAGATGTCTCATAAAGTCACCTGGTCGACCCTGTCAAAGGTGGATGTAGCATCTGGAAGTTTAAACCAAGTGGATTAATTTGGAATTTATTTTTTACACAATGACAAGACCAACCTGAGGCTAGTAGTAGGACTGTGCCAGACGGCTGTGAATGTGGCGTGCAAGCCGGCCGTGCCATGTTAGTGAAAGACTTACATGGTCATGAATTTTCCATTTGTCAGGGATTGCTCCCTTGGGGAGCAAACCTGGATGGTTTATCACCAATAAAGAATCCAGGTGGTAAAAATAGAGCCTATTTATTATAAAATGGACAATGACAAAGAGGTTTGGGGATAAAAGGTGGCAAAAGTTTAACAAGGCCTGGTTGAAGTACAGGTTACGTACTGCCATGAGCAAAATTTTTAACCACTTTTGCAGTGAATGTCTGTAATATTTCATTTCAGTTCATATTAATGCATTACTGTACAAGTAACGGCTTTATCACGATTTGTGACTTTTCAGACTTCTCTCAAAAGCAATAGATTAAGTGTTGAATTCCACATTTTTAGCAGGACATTGGTACAGCTGACGCTTTGTGCTACTAGCTCTTATCCAAGATCAAATAATAACAACCTTTGTCATACACAGATACCCTGTCTTTGCAGGGAACAGGAGGCAGTAATAATGTATTGTAATTCAGAGCTGCTCTGTGGAGTTTTTTGTAAACAACAAAATTATGTTTACACTGGGTTTTTGTCATTAGGTTTACCAAATGTGCTGATTGCATTTTCTTCCTTATAAAACTTGTCTGTCTCGCTGTCTCGCTTTAAGAGAAGCGCATTCTGGGGTGTCTTCTTGATTGACATGTGTCTCAGCCTATCATAGTCTGCCGTTTTCCTGTTCCACCTCAGCTCTACGCAGGCTTCCTGGACACTGACCAAATTTGTTTTTGGTCTCCAGTAAGAAGTGGTGAACTCAAATCATAGCTACAAAATGTTTATTCAGAAACAGAGAAGCGATGTCTTTTATAGTTGATTAGCTGCTGTTGGCCTACTGATCTCCCAACATGCCTTGGTCATGAAAAAAGGGATGAATTTATCCGTTAGAATTCAATTCATTGTTTTATATTTGCCATATAAGCATATCATTTAGATCATTTGTCTTCTTAAATCTGTTTCTTTGTCTCATTTCATTAAGATTGATCAATTAGGAAGAATTTTTTTTCTTCCTTAAAGGCAGCTCTGCGTCTGAGAAATGACTGTATAACTACATCTTTTACCTGTGTCGTCCTTTGAGCTACCCTGTTATCCCCATCATTCCTTCTGTCTGTGAGTCCCTGTGCTTATCAATTGCAGAGCTGCCTGCCTCTGTTGTTTCAAAATACAAGTTAAGCAACAGCTTCACATCTGTCTGCCATTTATCTTCACGCAAGTGATAGTGGCAGCCCAAGTGGCGGTGTACTCAAAGATATATTTATCATGTACTATATCAAGGATATAAGCAATCTAACATATGCAAACACAGCTCGGCAGTCTGCATGTGGAAGGGCTTTGTCTTGTCGAGCATGTCTTTTATGTTCCGTAGTACTTAAAAACAAAAGTAGGTGGAAGTATAAGATCATCCAACCAGCAGGGAGGTAGTGTGGCTGTACGTGTGTGTGTGTGTGTGTGTTTTCTGGCATTCCTTAAATAGAGTGTGACATTAAGCTGATGATTAAACCTCTCGAGGGTGACAGGTGAGGGAAGCCAGAGACAACCGAGCAAGGTAGCAAGAGACAGCTGACGTGAGAGGAAGGAGAGAAGACGAAGGAGAATGAGGGGACTGAGGACAAGAAAAAAATGTTGAAGGAAAGACGAGGTCAATGCGAAAGAGGCCAACGAGTTAGGGAAGGAGGATATGCACTGGGAGGAGACTGAAAGACAGACAGACAGAGGGAGAAATGAGCCAGTGGATCTATTAGATAAGTGGCAGTAATTGTCAGTGAGCCTGGGCCCAGGAGCTGCTGCTGATGAAGCTTGGCTTTGTTTGTGCTGCGATAATGTAATTAACGTTAAGATACAGTCATTCTCAAAATCCAAATGCCGAAACATTTCTTATTTACTGCTGCCGTGCCCATCAGCAGGAACACCCAACCAAAGCATTAAGCAGCTGTCTAGAGGTGAAATGTGCACATTGGGGCCTCGTGCACTTTGTAATAGGCCATTTGATTGAAGCATTCCACCAACATCTTAGCTGTTATATTGCACTGCACACTATTTATTTTGTACTACAAGATTGTGCTGACCTTCAAAAAGTGAATTACTGTATACCAAAAATACGCAATGAAAGCACCACATTTAATCATGCTGTATTAGAAGGGCCTGACTTGCACAGAGCCCAGAAAGCTGAAGAACTTACTAACTTGCTTATGATCTTACTAACCCGCATACTGGGAACTTTGTTGCTAAAAAGTAAAAGGCATGATCTATTTCTCTAGCTGTCAGAGGCTTGGAAGGCTTCAGAGCTCTGTGGGGGACTAGGGCACATTTCTGTTTCATTCATAGCAAAGCAGCCTGCTCTTCTAATGGTTTCTGCATGGTTCCTGAGTGTCTTTGTCCTTTCATTTGTTCTCCCCAGGCCTTCGCTCCCTGACCAAGAGTAGGCATCTTTCCCTTCACGATGGGAAACGTACACCAGCCACGAGCCAAGTGCTGGTACACTTTGGCAGTGACTGGACATTTTATACTCACTCACACTTAACACCACAATGCTAGTGTGAAAACATCATTTGAATATTAATCGTCTCCCTCGTGACTTCATCCCCACTGCAAAGATAGACAGCAGAGAAACAGGGTGGACAGAGGAGTGCACGAACAAACTCCTGCAATCAATGACTACGTTATTTTCCACTATTATTCCAAATATGACAATATTCTGAATTTGATATGAGTCATGTAAACAACATAATCTGTTTGGATATTCCGAATTAGGCCTCATTCCGAATAAAGTATTTTCTGATTAAGACATGGGGAATATGCCGATATTAATCAGGTTTAGGAGCATTCTTTTCAATATGTATACAGTGCATTCAGAACACGCTTCTTAATTGGGGTTTTTACCGCAGTTTGTGACACTCTTGCCTGTTTACGGTCAGCTGTGTGCGTTGTAAACACACCAACTAGCCAACAGTTTGCAGGGCTGGGGTAGAGATGCATGCACAAAAGAAAATCCCACATTTCTGGTTGGAAGGAGAAACCACTTTTAAACATAATGAAAGACTTGGATATCAACAGTTTTTTGGATATGCGCAAATATCGCCACGCCAACCTTTGCAAGAACAAGGTGGTTGAACAAATGAAAGAGGGAGTCTGTATTTGCATGGTCGAACAAATCTGCTACTGGTGGAAAGCTTTTAGAAAATCATATTTTAACACAAAGAAGGATAAACGTCATATTAACTCGACACCTGTGAAACACAGCCGGAGTATACACGGCTGCATGTAAATGGGAATATTAGTGGAATATTCTTTTTCATTAAGCATGTAAACAGCTTAGTAAGAATATTGTCTTTTTTGGAATAAGGGCAAAAAATGGAATATTTTGTGCATGTAAACGTAGCCATTGATTGACTTATGAATTGTGTTTTGGCCCATGCTGAGCCATCAGGATGCTCAGAAGTCCTTTTTTAGTTCTACCATCTACAGCTCAGCTCTGCAGTGGACTTAATGCGGTGTGTGTGTCACCTTCACACACTTCCCTTACGACTGATTGAGCCCTGTAATGTGTTTCAGCTCAAATGTGAAATAGCAGATTATGCTATCCAAATGAGCTGGCAGTGCCATATTTCACCACGCAACTGTAAATTGTTTTTACTTTACACATATTTGCTCATGAAGGCCACACTTGAGGTTACAAATCTGATAAAAAGAATGAACATGATGGAATATTTAGTAGTACATTAGGTACATGTAGATGAGTGGCGGACTGACCTAGGAATGGGTCTACATTCATCCCCATTATTTAGAAAATCAGGCCACAAGTCTTTTAGAAGATACTGACTGAAAAAAACTATGTTCACCGCGGTGTGAGGTTGATGAGGCTCGTTGAGAGGACAGTCATTATATGCTGTGTGTCCAAGCGTTGATTAAACCCACAGAACTGGATTTCAAATTCTAGTTGAGATCCGAAAGTTTCCAAATGTACCAAATATGAGGTTGACATTGGGGAAAATTTGTATAAAATGATGACACAAAAATAAATAAAATAAAATGTTTTAAATGCTAATACATACAGAGGCAATAAACCACATTTGTATTTTGGACTTTTTTATTAGTACCACTGCAATCTTTCAGAAACATGATTTTATAAGGGGAAGTCTGAAGATGGCAATAGGCTTTTTTTTTTAGCCTAGTAACATTTGAGACTTGACCCAAGATTTTAACACAGTTTGCTATTACACTATAATTTAACAGATAATTCAATATTTTTTTGTTGAGTTATGAACTCTAAAGCATTATTTTGACATTTTGAAAAATATGCTTATTTGATTTATTGCCAAGAGTTAAATGATGCCATATTGACACCACTCTCATGTCCAGTAAATATGAAGCTACAGTCAGGGCGTTTTCCAGTTTTTATGCTAAGCTAAGCTAACTGGCTGCAGCTTCATATTTAACAGACAGATATGCGAGTAGTATCGCTCTTTTTATTTAACTCTCCACCAGAAACAAGTATTGAAATTCAACATTTTTTTTCATCATGTGCTTTTCAATGGACCTGCATATTGTTTTTGATTTAAAGCTATTTTAATTGTATAGTGTATCATAACTGAGTTGAGCGTAAACTCATGGAGTCAGTTGTTGGGTGCTCTACAAAGATCTACATGCTTTCTCTGCTTTATGAAAACCCTCATATGTACACTTTAAAGACCAACTTAACACCCCATTTTAGCTTGAACATGCCCCTTTCACAAATGAAAGAAAATGCATCAGAACCCTGACACCACTGCCAATCCCTCACCCTCCGTGGAACCCAGAAACTGGTGACACTCCCACCCCCCACACCACTCACTGTCAGATCATTGCTCCATCTCTCCTCCTGTCTAAACCAACGCATTTCATCTGACGGTAACCTGGAATTCATACCTACACTACTACTATCACTGGTAACGGATCATGTTTCACTCGTGTGACCCGAAGAGTCTTTTTTACAGGCCGAAATTTAAAGCAGTAACTATGAGTACTATCTGCCTTGTAGTTTGGGGGCGGAGTATCACAGGGTACGTCATAGATTTTTCACAGATTCTTTTGGAGTCTCGACGACAGACTTACTGGATTTTCCTTTTAAAAAGGAAAATAACTTCTATAAATAAAGTCAGGGACCAAGATCAGTAGATGTAGATATAAGTGTAATAAATTGACTGTACATTTAATTTACTAACTGCAAAACCAAAAAATGGATTTAGTGCTAATATACTCTTTAAAGGTTATCTTATTCCACTCTCTCCACTCTCCACTGACCTCCACTTTAAAAATTGAGCTGATACAGTCTTGGAAATAGGTATAACAAGGAATGTATGATAATATCTCACTATGTTGATGTTTTCTGAAATTGACAACACTATGATCTGTCGTAAAGGTTTGGTGGATAAGAATATAGGAGCAGCTGTAAAAGGAACACAACGTGCAGGTCCACATATGTACACTATAAGTGGCTTATGATCTAAAAGTTCACAAATTATATTGTTAGATTTATCTGGATTTCTATTTCATTTTATATAATAGCAATGCCAATCTTGGAGTGAAAAAATACTAATTCCAAAAGGATTCTGTGGCACAGCAAACAGTAAAAAGTCATGCAGTAGAATGTTTTTGCATTCTGCTGTATAAAGATACGGGAACAGCTGGGAGTAGCTGTAAGTACTGTATGTAGCCATACAGCTGTACATGCAATGTAACAGCTTTGTACTTCCAAGCACAATACAGGCCAATAGTGACAGAATACTCATGAGGAAAAAGGAATTGATTTCACTGATTTCCAAGAACCTTATATAAAAGGTGATGTGTTCTGTTCAGTAGACCAGAAGTCAATACGTAGGATGGCTGGCTCTGTATTGGTTATTTGTAGCAAGCAAACAATGCAGCAGACCTTCTGCCAGGAAGCTAACTGTCAACAGCAGTTAATTGATGTCCTGAACTTCCATAATGGCAGTAAAACAGAGTGCCCTGGTCAAACAGCAGCTTCAAACTCAGACTAAGACATTTTGTGTACACCCTCTATACCCTTGTCTGTTTCCTGTCAATCTGCCACTGATCTGATACAAAAAATGCTTTTTAAACCTTTTGTTGATAAGCTAGACAATTATTGACAATTCATGCCACCTTTTAATACACAGGGGCCTTTTTAACAGTTACTGTATATATTGCTGTACTCAACCAACCCTGACTTTTACTATGCTAGTATCATTGTTTAAAAATGAAGGTCAGGCTCAGATTACAGGCGTTTGGAAATTCTCAGCTGCATAATGCACATGTAGAAATTTCACAAATAAGCTGCTCTGAAACCAAACACGCATCAAAACTACGAGATTGGAAAACAACAATGCATCAAGATTATCTTGCCAGAGGAGCTACACCCCATAGCTTCCTTTTGTTTCACACACTCTCACATACTCCCTCACACACTCACATTGTCAGGGCATGGGGTGAATCAGGGGTAAAGCAGGTTGAACTTTCTGTAATCCAAACTGAGCCTAAAGGATAATACTACTGTTATTTATTATCCCATCACCATTCATGTTTATGGAATTCTAAACCTACCAATACAAAGTATTTGCCAAAATTGGAAGCTCTTACTGTCTGCACTGCCAGAGTTGGTTGATTAGCTACCATTGTTTTTGAATAACCATCTCAGTGTAGTTTGTTGCTAGTACCACTGAATAATATGATCAATTATTATAAATTACCTTTATTATGTTGTTTGTATCATAGCATTGCAATAACACAATAATGTAGTTAAAGAGTGTGTATCCCCAAAGACTATTGTACATTCCATTACAATGATCTAGGATCTGTGGATTCAATGCGTTCACAAGGGATGCCAAAAGGTCTGAGGTCTAGAGATAAAAATATTTCCCCCCTCGCATAACATCATAAAACTACAATAATGCAATCAAAGGGTAGAATGAGGATGTATAATAGTCACTGGGGATTCACAATGATGAGGGGTTTGGGGATGCGCAGTGCTTTCTAGGGATGCTCAATGGTCTCCTGGGATCCACAGTGATCCTGGATCTGCAAATGTACAAGGTTTATAGGGATGCACAATGACCTGCAGTCTGGGGATGCACACTGGTTTCTAGGGATGCTCATTGGTCAGAATTTGAGAGATTTTTAAAAACATTTATTACAGTATGTTATTTGCCAACATCACATTAAGAAACCACAATAATGCAGTTAAAAAGTGGAATGGGAATACTTAATATTATCTTGTCAATAGTGTGGGGATAGGCAGTATTTAGAGAAGCAAAATGGTTGAGGGTTTCAGATGCTAAGTGGCCTCTTATCAGTCTACTTTACATTTTCTTATAGAATGGAAATAGATGGGTAAAACTACAATAAACATTTTATTTGAAGTGAAGGGTTACAGTGCAACAGTATGCCTCTGACAGCTATCTGTTTGAGATAATAGGAAAAAATAAGCCAAACTGCAGTACAATAGCTTCAGACTGTGACAAATATATCAGCAGGTTTAGACATTTGTTGGGGACGATGGGAATGTAGTAAAATTGTCCTTTGAGAGACAAATGCCCTCTCTTTTGGAACTTGTGCTCTATTCAAAGACTGCCTTTATATTTCTGTAGATGTGGTTCAGATAACAGAGGTACTGCTTCAGATAACAGAGATTCTTCTTCAGGAGAAATGGCATTAACAAAGTTATAATACATTTACTAAATATTTCTTCTGTTGTACCTTTGCCCTTCCATGAGAGACATAAAACACTGTGTTGGGTTTAAGGTGCGTGCCTGAACATGAGGTATTTGGCTGTGATGGACTTTGCAGTGAATCTGTGGCTCATTGGTAGAAGGTTAAGTGAGCATCTGCTGGTCTCAAAACATATGGCCATTAGGCTGTGTGAACACCAGTGCAGAAGAGGGTGGATGCCATTACTATTTATCTAACAGGACCTCCTAACATTTCCTGTCTGCAGAATTAATAAAAAGGGCTAGAAGGAGCAGTCCTGATTAAATCAACTTTCAGTCCCTCTCAGTTTGAGAGTCCCTGTGTAGCTACCTCCTAATTCTTATCTGGCTTTAATTTATAGCTGTACGTGCATCGATTTCTCACATGAATATAACATCAAATGGGGGAAAGACATCTTTAATTCAATAGGAGTTATTATCTGATATATAACAGGCAGCTTTTAGAAAAGATGTCACACACACACATGTTCAAAGGAGGGCAGGGCAGCAGTCAGGTAGATGTGATTGCATTCAGGAGGATGCATCTACATACATACACACATGCACAGTGACACTGCAGGAGATGTATGGGCCTGGTTCTAATCAGCATATGATTTTTGTCCTCCATTCACCAACCTTGTTGTCATTGTTTCTGTTAGATTTACAAACCTACTCTTTTCTGATGTGCCATATGTGCTAACAGATGTTATCGTCTTGGCCCAGAGGAGGAAGACAGACGACCTGTCTTCACAACTGAAGCTGAGAAATTGTATTTTTTTTTTTTTTTTTTTGGTAGTGGAGCAGCTTTGACATTTGCATTCTGCACCACACTTTTCACTCCAGCTGCCTGCACCATAACAATAGCTTACTCTGCCTCACTGTCAGGAGGCTTGTTTTTATGGAGGAAAGAAACATTTCAAGTTTTTTGAGGTAACCTGGCAGTTGGCTGAAGGTCTTTACTAAGGAGATACGCCTTCATTTCTGAAGTATACTGAAAGCACAGCTCGCTACACATTGTCAACTCGAATATTGCTCAAGGCAGCTACGACAGAATAATTTTTATGGATCAAATTATCAACAAACATAAGAAAGCACTCCTCTAAGTCCCTGTGGAGCTCTATTAATATGACACAATCTCCCAGCATTCTTTCCGGACACTGTGCCAACGTTGCAATTAAACCACAGCTTTCTTTATTTACAAGACCATCACGTTTAATTACTGTGCCTACAATTCAGCAGCCCAAGCACCCCTCAAGAAAAGAAGTGCCGCCTTGCTTAATTACTGCAGAAATGAAATTTTAATAAAGCTAACAGAAGAACTCGACACGCAATCAGGAAGCCATTAAGTAGATGAAGGTAATCCAATAGGACTGGAGTAAAATTAGAAATCAGCTGTTAAACAAAAAGCAAGGGAGCAACAAGGCCAAGCGCTCTGAAATTGACATTTGATTAAAGCTTGGCAGGATGCACTGAACACACACTAAAAGTATTTTTTTTTTCATCAATTAGGCTGATTTATCAGGGAAAAGTTCAAACAGGAGATATGCAATTTCATCTACATATTTATCTTTAGATCTAACAACTATATCTTCAGCTTTATTTCCTCTAATAAAGCATGACAACAATATGAACACAAATTTCCTTCTATTGATGTTTTGAAAATGTAACAGCACAACTAAGCAATGAAGCCTCATCTGCTATGATTCGCATTATGCGGCTCGTTAAAAGTGACTGTGGCACTGCTTATGCTGCTGTGCATGTGGCGATTAGGACTGAAGACTGGCCTGGCTTTAGACAAATGAGAATTTATATGTGCAATATGACAAATGCAGACATAATTAAGATGGATCTGGAGTTAGTTTGGCTTGGGCTGTCACAGTAAAACAAGCATGCTCGCACAGGAGAAAGCAAATGTGTAGCATGGTAATCATCGTTTTGGATGCGAGTCATGCTTTGGCCCCCCAGGATAGCATTTCGATAAATGCTGAGCCATGGAGAGGATGAATTATTTGTGTGAAAATAAGAAAACAAAACAATGTTCTTCTTAGTTTCTTTACGAGGGCAGTCATAACCTGGTCCACCATGATGCAAACAAAAATTGAAAAATGCATATACTGTACCCATTTTTCTTACTGCAAACTCTTACCGACAGTGCATGTTGCTTGTTAGAAATCACAAAAACGAATGAAAAGGAGGCTGATTGCTCAGCTTTAGGCACTGTGCCACTGTTGTCTCTCAACTCTGCCAAACAGTCATTGTGAGTCATTATATGTGAATGTATGGCTCTATAATGACTGCAGTTTCTAATTAGCAGCAAACATGGATGCTTAGTCATTGCGGCACTGGCAAAGTGACTTATTATGAGTTGTTACATTTTCTACGGTGGTTAACCGATATGTCAGGAAATGAAACATCTCAATTAAGGGACTGCACTGCATGTATTTATCAAGGTTGGGATTTATTTCATGTAGTTTATGGCATTAATGTGATCACCATGGTTTGCAACAAGACATACTGAGTAATACCATTTGCAATTCTTTCTCTTAGGGATTTTATTTCTAAGTTATTTTTCCTTTGACTAAATGTGTTTAATTTCCCTGTAGCAAAAGTTTATAATAAAGCATGTCAGCAAGCTAGAATGACCACTGTAAATGAGGTTAAGGTCTGTATTAGAACGTTAACATCCACTTCCAGTCTTTCTGACAACAGTTCAGTGAATTTAAATTCCATAACTGTTCAACGTTAACATACGCTCTTTAAAATAACCATACCTAAAGACACAAATGAAATGGCGTCTTTCCATTCTTAATATGTTGAAACAGGCTGTGGGGGTGGGAAATGTGTAATAAAATAAATATATTGTTAAAATAACTCTGAAGTGTAAAGGCTAGGTCACATCAGCATTTAAAACAGCAGAATAGCTTTACTGCAATAGCTACTTCAGCTTGCCAGCCATAGTAGCTCGTCAACAAAATCCGCCACTACGTCACCTTATGTTGTGTGGACACTCAAATACCCAATACCCAGCCACAGCCTGTTCACCCTGCTGCCGCCTGGCAAGCGGTACAGAAGTATCCGCTGTCGTATCACCAGACTACAGAGCAGCTTCTTTCCTCCTCGACTCCACCTCATCCTCTGCACTCCACCATAAATAAATGACATGGAACTTTTTATTATGCTGGTTTTGCACATTACCATACCACTACCTTTGTATAATATATGTATATAAGTAACTGTACATTTTGTTTTTTTATTTACCTTAATGAACTTTGAACCTTGAAATTTTAAGGTGTACACATACTGCACATTGTTTTTCACATCCGCACATTTCCAAAAGGCCACTTTAATGAAGCAAAAAATTAATAAATGAGGTCGGATTTTATTCTAATTTAAGCATCCTCTTTAGAACAAAGCAGCTGATCTTGGTTGTCTGTGTCATTCCTCCCTAATGAGCAAAGATGACGCCAGCAGCCTGTCTTCATGAAGTTGAATTGAAATTGTTTACGAATTGTTTGGGAAGAGCAGCTTCCTTGTTGAGGTCAATGAAATATTAAGGTCAGTGAGCAATGCTGGTAGGACAAGATGCCAAAATTTGACTGGAAATCAATGCAATCGCATATAAAGCAGATAAAGTGACAGAGAATTATTAAGGGAGAAACATGCAACCAGAGAGTGAGTCAGACCCAGGCAGATGTGAAGTTATTTTCTTGCTGTTCTCTACAGTGGTGAAAGAAGTATTCAGATATTTTCTAAGTAAAAAAGCAAAACCACAATCTAAAAATACTCTTGAAACCTGATCCTGTTAGGATCTATGGTATTTGTCTGGTCTTGGTTATATTATGGTTAGAGTTCTGGTCTTATTTTGAAAGTCTTGTTCTAGGTCACTGTGTGTTTCATGCTTTATTGTCAGTTCTGAATTAGAATTTAAGTTGGGTATTGATTTATGTTCTGGTCTGGCATTAAAAGTCTTGCTTTGTGTTCATTATGTGTTCATGCTTTCCTGTCTTGGCTTTTGATGATGATCTTTGTCTGGTCTTGGTTTTGTATTAGTTTATGTTCCGATCTTGTTTTTGAAGGGTCTTGTTCTGTGTTTCCTGTGGTCTCTTGTTCTCTTGCGTCTACCCTTGATTATGTTCACCTGTTCCTCATTACTCACCTGGTTCTGTTTTCCCTCATTAGTCTTCCATTGTCTCTTCTCCTTGTGCTTTATTGGGTCATTGTTTGACACTCTGTTAGTTTGTGGCTGTCCTCGTGACAAGAGCGTTAGGTGTTTTGCTTATGTTCTTCAAGTTTCATGTTCTTTGTTCCTGGATCTCCTGTTGCTGGACTTTTCCCACCCTCCATGTAAGAAGCCTTTTTGTTCGCTGTTCTCCAGATCATTCCATGTTTTGTGTTTGGACGGATTCCTGTTGGACTACTTCTGTCCCCTGAGCTTCTGGAGTTTCGTGTTCGTTTGTTTTTTTTGGACTTACCTGTTTCATGCTCTTGTCTACCTGCTCCCACCCATAGTAAGATCAATAAACCTGTTTACCACTTCTACCTTCGAGTATGTCTGCATTTGAGTCCTACCACTGCAATCCCATCAACAACTATCAGATAATCCCTGTTGATCCTAACGGATACTTTGTCAGAACCGGGTTTGGGTCAGATGGCAGAACACAGTGCATATTATTGTCATATAATGCAGAAGGCACAGTGTTGTTTGTATCAGAAAGTAATAGTAGTAATCATACTAGCAATGACGATCAAATAAAAGCTCAGTGAATCAAAGTGAATTGGGAGGTCTCTGACGATATGTGTGTAAATTAGGCAGATTGAAATCTTTCAAATGCATAGATTATATTTGACTAATGCTGAGGAGCTGTAGCAGTGTTGGGCTCAAACTATTGCCACTGGCTTTAGCAGTGTCAAAGTCCTCAGTCAGGAAATGCACGTTTCCCAAAGCTGGGCCAAAGCTCCATAGGAAAAAGTCACACAAATGAGTGTTTGACATATGTGGTCCAGAAAAGCATGTTAAATGTTTACTGAGTTGTTTCTGTCTATTACAGGTGAATACTGTATGTGTCTTTAAACACTGTTTATACACTGTTATAAAGCAGCTAAAGCCCAGAGGCTTGATGAGGAACACCACAACGAGAAGCTGGAAAAAAAGTCATGAACTTGAATTCTAATCCCACTGTTAATAGTGATAGTGACTGCTAACAGAATAGAAATTAGATTCTCAAAATAAAAGAAAGTAATATGATGATATAATGGTTAGGTAGCCAATAGGCCTGTGGCAGGGCTCTTTACTTCAAGATCTCTGTATATTGCAGAGCATATACAGTATGTATGGATAAATTTCCTTGAGAAATGGTGCTGTTGGTATTCTACCTGTTCCGAGCAACTTATTAAAAGGAGAATTTGAATGAACAGTATCATAATTCCCTCATGCATGTAATGAAAGTCACTTGATAGGTTCAGTCACAGGTGACAATAAATGACTACTGGTGTAGATAACTGCACTAAATCCAAACAACACCAGCAAAGTTCTCTGCTGAGAAACTTTGTCACATTTGACTTCAGACCTAATGTAATTAACTGGATACATAGATTGTTTGTTTAAGTGAGTGCCAAAGTTTTTCCCTAGGTTTTTCTAAAGCTGTGATTATTCACTGTGGTGTCCCATGAGGGAACTGCATGTTTTGCTAGTGCCAGTTTCTGTTTGTTGTGTCTGTCACATAATTATTTGTTTGATTGGCCATTATGGGATTTCCCCCACATTGCATTTATAATGTTTAGCCTAACTGAATGTTTGGCAAATGTTGTCAGGTCCTCCATATATAATTTTTTGGACTGCTGTTGAGCTGTGTTGATGAAACGCAACACTCTTCTGTGTGCATTAGTCATTGAAAGCTTACCAAGAAAGAGGGCTACTGGTAAGCTGTTAGGCTTTGAATGTAAAACATCTGTGCAGGAACAGCTGAGTTTCATTAACAGTAACTTAAAGCTGAAAAATACAAACAAATAAAAAAGCGGCCAAATAGTTTTTATATTGCTTAACTTAATGTCAAGTCCTAATTATTTAATAATACCATACATTCTCAAATAGAAGCAGGCGCAAACAAATACAGGCAAAATAAGTTGCTTGTACTTTGTGATTGTTGACAAAAGACAACACTTCACACAACACTTGTAGAAAACTACCAAGAAAGTGAGCTACTGGCAGGCTGGTATCGGCAGCATTTGTCTGTGCCTTCTGTTCATCTTGAGAGGACAGTCTCAATGTGAAACATCTGTGCAGGAACTGTTGAGTTTGATTAACAGTAGCTTTAAGCTGATCAAAAAGATGGCAAAAAAAATTGGGCATCGACATAGTTTCAGTTCATGTTTGGCACATGTTGTCAAGTCGTACTTATAATACAAGACAGTATGTTATGATGTGGAAGGTAAATCACAACTGGACCCAAACGCAACACTCGGACGAGGTAGGTACAGGTAAGTGGTGCTTTATTTGGAAGACCGGCGTTAGCAAGAGGCAAAGCGAGACCCAGGGGAGATTGCTGTCCGATCGACTCCGAGGCGGGGGTGTGGCTGGGAGCGTGGTGAAGCGACCGGAGGGCAGCCGCTTGCTCAGCGTGGTTCGTTCCGTCCAGGGAGCTGATGGCTGGAGTACTGCAGGCAACAAGAAAAACAAAC
>LKNJ01003294.1:47960-87813 GCA_002120245.1 Maccullochella peelii | reverse complement strand
TTATTTCAGGCATCTAACCAAAAACCCATTCAGAACTTCCAGACGAGGGAACCGGAAGAGCAAAAATGCTAACTCATTTCTGGGTTTTAGGACTCTATTCAACAGGCACAAAGGTTGATTAGACATTGCCATGCACTTACCTTGGCATATTCGATTTTTAGAGTGCAGCAGCCAGAATAGATGTCAGCCCCATTCAGAGAGGCTTTGGCCCTCTGGGCACTTTGGACCGAATCAAATGTGGCAGCAATTAGTTAAGGTGAGGTCTGATTATATTTAGATTTCTGAGGGCCCAAATATAATTAAACATCAACATATTGTACAATAATAGTGTGTCCATAATATGTAAAAGAATATGGCCAATAAAAAAGGCAATAATTGAAAAGGATATTCGACCATGGCCTGAACACCATTCTTTCTGAAGATGACGATCCTCTGTACAGGACCACAGTTGTTACAAATGGTGTAGAGCACATCCTGTAGAGGCACACAGATAAGTTCATATAGTACTCCTGATATAGTAAGCACCCTTTATGCGACAGCACATATATCATCTTTAAAAATATCACACACACAACAAAAAAAAAAAAAAAGATTGCTAGATGTTTGCCGGGTCTATAAAAAGAATTCAGTGGAGAGGAAAAACGAAATGATTTCTATTTGCATAAAAAAAAAACATGCAGATGCAGAGGAATAGGTCTGTATGCTTCAATATTAGTTGAGAATCAATACTCCTAACAAATGTGCAGTGGGGAAAGAATGGATACTGTTTGGTGGATGTATTGGCTGAAGTACCCCTAATTAAACAGTAGTTTTTCAGCACTTTGTGAAAATAAAATAATCTAATCCCTGTTTTCCATGACATCTGTTTCAAACTTAGCTCATATCAGAAAAACAGGCTTTAATGTACAGAGATCTAAAGAATGATTCTGTCTGAATTTGTGACAGTTCAACACACTGTGTTACACAGTGTCAACACACTGTGTTGAACTGTGTTGAACTGCATACATTACTGTATGATTAAGTTATGACGCGACACTGTCACTGCATGCAAGGTTAGTTTTTATAATCAAGTTACCGTGGTGATAGGATAGATGGGGTTTATGATGGTGAGCAGCAACACGTTGTTGACACTCCGGGTGTCGTCTGAGTCTCCTGGTCGGGAGATCTTTTGGCTGGTGGAGTAATTGATGAAGGCTGGGTGGCCTGCGATGTAAACCTGGTTCTCTGCTGCATATGTAACTGCATTGCAGGAGCCATTCATGTCCTCATACTCCACCAGGGCCTGGCGCTTCTTGGGCATCATCACCACATAACTATAGACAAATGTTTCAAGAAGAAAATAATAGGACCTATAGGCTGGATTACTGAACCATGTTTCATTAAAGAGGTACTGAACACAAACATGTTTTTTGAGTTTTTAAATTTTTATTTAAATTTATAGAAAAAGAGACTATAATCAGTGTAAGTCAGTCTCCCCAGTGTCCCCTGACCCACACACTGAGCAGCCACGAGGACAAGGCTCCTACAGTCATTGTTCCCACACTCCTCTGTTGCAGTTTTAAATACGCTGGGAGAGAGGGTTCTAGCTGAATTTGAGGGTGTAGTTACACAAAATCATTGGCAACTTGGTTGAACTTGCAAATTTGCCTATAACTACCAAAATTAAACCAGCATTATGGAATATTTTTGTAGCAACACTGAAACAAGGGATTCCCCGTGACATGAGTGAAGAACTGGCAAGAATTAACATTCAAATTTGCAGCTCCACACAGCTTTTAGCCCATTGTTTAGGTTTTCTGGCCCGCACACAGTCTGTATGGTTGAGTTTCCTTCAAACAATAGGCAGCTATTTACCCCAGACAAGCTAGAACACAAGCTCAGATAGCTGTGTGTGTGCTACATGCCCTGTATGGCACAGCACAGATAAGAAGTCAACTAGTGGCTGGTGAAAAATCCTGCATCTAACAAGCTAAAGACCACAATCGTTTCAAAGGATTTGGAGAACTAACAAGACAGTGAATATTGGACTCGAGCAGTGCTCGCTCTCTCATGTTAAGTCGACAACTATTTTTTAACATAACAGCCAGCAGCTTAGGACTGTGTCTGTGAGTACCTTCATGAGGTTATTATGAACGTTCACACATCAGGACCCATGAAACCTGCAGCTTGAGAATCACACCACTGAAGAAAACAGTAAATATTGTGAGCACAGACACACATGGTCTAAGGTGCTCTGTTAGTACCTGATGGCCCCAAACTCCTGCAGGGCCTCCACCAGGTCAGCCTCCATGATACCGTCCACCAAGCCCCTGATGTGCACCACCGGGGAGGGTAGCGGTTTGTGAGGGTCATCGTAGCTCTCCTGAAAACGAAGCACACAACATGATGCTTGAAGGGTCAGAAAATACGTCCAGAGTCGGTGGTAAGGGGGTGGAGCAGCAGATCGGCAGGGATGAGTAAAATAGCAGCCGCAGTCAGTGAGTCTTATAATGTTAAAATAACCGTTATTGTGTTGAAGATTAGAGTCAGTGACGTTAACTAACGTTCACATGAACACCTGACTCAACGACCAATTATTTGAATTCATTTGCACCTCTTACGATTAACTAAACATATTTTCTATCAGTACACAAAAAGGCAGTTATATGTTGTTGAGTAGCTAACGTTATTCAATTTTAGAGAAATTCCGTAACCGCTATACCGTTGTTCTAGCTAAACCTGACCAAACTCGCGTTAACGTGAAATGGTTTGCTTCGGTTAGCTACTTAGCTTCTCCTCTCTTAGAAAAGCAAAACCTAGCACATTTTTAGCATAATAACGCGTCAACTACCAAGGCAAAGATGAAACCCTCACCGTTGTCATTCCTCCGTCCTCAGTTTTCTGTCTTTTCGTTGCTCTGCCGCCTTCTCCGTAATATCGGCCCGCAGCAGCAGCAGCCATGTTGTCCTGTCCCCTGTGCCGGGCTACTGCTGCGTTCATGATCTGTGGGAAGAACGGAACACTGTTTGTGCAGCATAATTAGGTGTTTGAAGCTGTAAATACGTCTTTATTGAACTTTTCAGGAGTTGTTCCTAAAATCAATTTTTATTCTGCAGATGGGACAAATATTCAAATAATTATACATTCTCTACACATGAATGCGTCTCCTCCAATGGTTATTAAACACGTTTGATAACTGTGATGATCACAGCATGACTTTTGTAATGAACAAGCTTACTTTGATTATTTTTCTGAAATTGCGACCTGACAACCAGTGTGACTTATTTAGACCAGGGTGCTTATATGTTTTATTTCTCATGAAGGGTGATGAATAGATAGATAAATAGATTGTCCCCAAAGGGGAACTTCGTTTTCAGAGTGCATTGTGCTTCAATAACAGCTACATAGAATGCAGCAGCAGAGTGTCACACGCTACACACGTTACTATTGGTCACTTTACCGTGTCAATCATCAATATTATCGTGTCCTCCAGGAGAGGAGGTGGGGTTAAACCATGGGTTAAACATTTTGAATAGTCCAAACATAGAGGAACACTGCTAACCTGTAACAACATAACATAAAAATTATGAAACACTAACCTAAACAGCACTACTTGACTCAATCCTTTTCAACCACAACTCCATCATATAATTTACATAATCTTGTAGGATATTTTCCCAATATGCTGAAATGTATTTTCCCCTACTCTAATTCAGAAATTTCCAAACCAGGATACAAAACCAGGCAAGAAACATTTTATGCGTACAAACGTTACCCAAAATCTGTTTGTCACTGTATTTGCATCATAAACGCTTGTCTTGTCCTTGTGTTTTTAGTATTTCTAAAATACCATTCACAATTCATTTCACAATGTCCATGCCAAATGGACTTTTACTTATATAGCACTTTTCAACCATTGAAACGGTTCCCAAAGCACTGTACCAGTAATCTAAGCTCTAACAGTAGTCTAATTCACCCATTCACACACCAATGGGGACACAGCTGCTATGCTGGCCTCCACCGGGGGCAATTTAGGATTCAGTGTCTTGCCCAAGGACACTTCGACATGTGGACAGGAGGAGCCAGGATCAAACCACCAACCCTGGGGTTAATGGACAACCGCACTACCCTCTGTGCCACAGTTGGTCTTTAAAACGGTCAGGAGAAAAAGAAATGTTCGACCCACTTTTTACCTCTAGTGTAGCTAGCCCATGTATTACACAAAAACATGAAAACTGTATAAAAGCTAATAACTGTGTAACTGTATAAATGCTCATATGGATGGGATTGATCTCTGAGAAGTGTTAATCTCTAATGACTCTTTTTAGCCACTGACGCAGGGAAAGTCTTAGTTCTTTAGCACTGGATACAGTCATCATTCCATCCTGCTTAAATGCCTTAAACATTGGATTGGCATCTCAGGTAGGCTAGTGATTTTATCACTACATTATATACTATACTGTATCTTACCTGCATGACAGGTGTGTTGCTATGGTCTTCCTCCACAAAAATGACTTGGATTATATCTCACAGGTCTGTTTGGGGGCCATGTATTTCAGTCTTGTTTTTCCACACATTTTAATCCTTTTAAGAATCCTGAAGCTGCTATCCACGTGTTTTTTGGATGCACAATCCTAAAATATCTTCTATGACATGAAACACAGAATTTAAGAGCATAATATGTATCAGTGTGAGTCAGTGTGCCAAAAACCAGAACAAATGCCCGAAATGACATGTCATATTCCCTAACAAGCATCTTGGTATTACTTCTGCACTAATGAGGAAGTCATACAACCAGTGTGGATGATGGATCCAATGGAGACACACTCAGTTAAAGATTTCAATGTAATAATGACATCTTACAATAAATTACAATATATTTTTGTTCATATCAGCTCAAATACATTAAATTACAAAGACATTCAGTTACACTATTGATAAATAAACAGACAAGATTTCAGGGGTGAATGAATCATCACTTTCTAACAGATACATTTTGTTAATTCCACAGTTTATCAGAAATTCATTGCCTTCACGATTATACATTTTATATTGAATCCAATAATTTCTGATAATTACTATTATCAATACTTATAGTGAGATCAAATTCAGTAGGTGCATTACATTATACTAAACAATGCCTCGTGTCACATAACTCAACAGAGAAACATAATTTATCAGTGAGAGATATTAGACAACAGCAGCTTATCTCCCAAACTGTAGATTGTAACCAAACCACGGCCGCAGAAAACACTTGCTTCTGATTGGCTGGCAGTTCCATTCAAAATCATACACCATAGACAGCTAAAACACTTTAACAGTCAACAGTTTAACCATTGTTCTAAATCTGTGTGCAAAAATTTGAGGTAACCAGAGCATCAGTACTTTTGCTTGGAGCTACGTTACCAATTAACTCTAACTTGTCAAACAGACCTAATAATGGGTTAATGCTTACTGACAACAAACACAAAAAATGGATGACAGTTTGAACACAGCTTCTAATTTAGCCTGTGGTGATACACTCAGACTTGACTGCTACAACACAAAGCAGAGTGGTGTTCTTCAACCATTATTTCCATGCATCAGGGCAGCTTGTCATGTACTATCACTTACATTGCTCATCTGTGTGAAAGTAGCTGTAATTGATTTTCTTATTTAATTACTAGGTTAGGCAGTCTAATCTGACCCAGCCTCTATAAGCGTGAGGAGAATAAGAACAAACTTGAAATCCAGGTTATGAGCCATCATGCGTCAAGCAAAATCCAGTGACCTCACAGTGTATATGTTGACCATTTGCTCTCCTTTATCAAAAACAGTCACTACATGTTATTTAGTCCACTTAAGTGAAAATTCAGTACTGTCACAATCAATTCTACTGACTCGAACTGTCGGGCAGTGGATGTGGCGTACAGATTTGCATGTGCGAGTCTGTAGTGTGTGTATACATTTTTTATGAACCATGGCAGCAGTTGTCAAGTGATGATAAGTCTTTTCAGTGGTAGTTACTGTAACAGGTGAATGTCCTGGTGATATGTGTTTGTTATTGTGCAGTCATTATTCTCCCCAGCTGTGCTCTCTCAGAAGCCTTGTATATGGCAATAGGCCTCCAAGCTGGAGAAGAGGATGTAGAGGAACCAGAGTCCAAAGAAAAGCAGGGAAGTGAGGACTCTGGAGATCCGCGGGCCTCCCAGCTCGCCGCCTATGGACGGCCTCCGGCGTAGCATCAACACTCCCATAGTGAAGAAGGCAAAAATGGTGAAGAGTGTGACAGAGAAGGCCAGCGAGCCGGGGTCCACACGGAAGACCTTACCTTTGACTTCCCAATATATAGCAGCCACGGACCAGGCCACCCCAATGCCCAAAAACACATTAACCGCGTTGCTTCCTGTCACATTTCCCACGCATGCATCCGCATACTGGTCCTGAGTCGCAGCCACTTTACTGGCAAAGGTATCTGGAAAAAATAGTGAAGTTAGACAATAAATAGTCAATAGTTCAATAGTTTAAACCAACACAATCCCTTTCAGTGCTTATTACCCTGGCTAGGACTTGACTGACTAACACTGCCATGCCATTTAAACTGTGTGTGCCTACTGTGTTGCAAAAAACTCAGTAGAGTTTAGTAGAGACTCACTAGTAGAACCACTTACCAGGAAGTGAAGTCCCCAGTGCTACAAAGACCACCGCAGTTACAGTGTCTCTCAGGCCGACGGTACAGCCAAAATGGGAAGCAAGGTCTCCAATAATGGCTGTTAAGAAACCAATGACAGAGATTGACACTATGAAGCACGCCCAGCCATTCCAGTACTCGGTGGGTGGGATGCAAGCAAACAGAAGCTTCCAGAAGATGCACAATATGTGCATGAAATAGTCGAAGCAGTTCGGCATTCGCTGCTCCTCCTCATCTCCATCACCTGTTTAAAGACAACACAGATAAATCACACAAAGCAAAAAAAAGCCTTGTCATCAACCATAAATGATGCAGTCAGACTTTGGGCCAATCGCGAACGAGAAACAAGATGGTGGAGAATAATATATCTGGGGTAGGTTGTGCCATTTTATTAATGTAAACTGTTTTATGGTTAATCTATTTTTCTAATGTGAAAAAACATTTTCATGATGGCTCATGTAGTAGTAGCCTTATATTTAACGGGCAGACATGAGAGTATACAGTATGTAGAGTATATAGGTATAGTATATTGGTCTTCTCATCATGTTAAACTCCCGTTTTTACACTTTGGTTTTTGTATGGTTTAAACAAATGAGATAGAACATGTTAATTAGTGAGCTTTAGAGAAGTGCTGGTAAGCAGATGGACCATTGGACAGAGCCAGGCTAGCTGTTTCCAGTCTCCAGTCCAGTCTAAGCTAAGCTAATCAGCTGTTTTCATATTTAACAGACAAAAATGATGAGAGTGGTATGGTATACATCTTCTTATCTAACTCCTGACAAGAAAATTAATGAGGGAATTTCCCACGACGTTGAACTATTCTTTTACATTGCCATAGCACATGCTCCTTGTGCATGCCATGCTAACGTAGCTAGCAGCAATTTGCGAGGAATACTTGAGGTTATATCCCTGAGAAGTGAACAAAGGTTGAAAAGTTACGCACACCCTTGGTCCAGTTTTAGAAAGTCAAAATGCAGTGGTCAGAAAGAAAAGCACCTTTACACCTTGTTTTCTTAATTTTACAATAATAATATAATATAATCAACAAAAGAAGTATATAAAAAACAAACATATAATAACCACTCACCTGCACTGACTGTGACTGCTGCAATGAACTGCTCCCTCCATGAGTGAGTGCCAATCACTAAAGCCAGATTTGTGTCCTTCAGGAGTTTGTCCACTGTGTTCTGTTACAACACATTAAATAATGATGATGTCAGTAATGAGGCAGAGGTAGTCATAGTTCATATTAATATACACACAACAGATGGGTTCACATTTCTGTCTGGCCTACGTGTACATAATATTGTATAATATGGCAAATTGTTTTCGTCTCTCTTTTTAAAAACGTATTCATTCTTTCTTTTTCTGCAGCCAAGGGGTATAGGTGTGGGGTATAAGGGGTAGGTGTGTAGAGGCTTTTCTTGGATATTGTAAAGACCTAAGACAGAGACGGTGTTACATCTCGTCTGCGTTTTTTTCTTCTTCTTCTTCTTCTTCTTCTTTTTTGAGACTGTTTGCAGATATTCATTCATGGAGTCTATGTTACTTGTATGAGGGCATTCAGTCTCTTTTGTGTTATATTCCTGTACTCTCGCCAGATTAAATGGAGAAAATGAAATAAAAAAGTTGGCCACAAAACAAAAAGGTAAGTCCACAAAACCACTGGCTTCACTGTTCTGCTGAGAATGAATGGACCCAAACATTTCACACACAGCACACACGGATACACACAAATTGCCTCAGTGCATCTCAAATCAAGATGCATAATGCATGAGAAAAATTGAGAATGGAGAAAGGGTAAATGTGAATATACAACATTTTTACAATCAGAAGAGTTTAATGAGAGTTTAATGAGAAAAGTAGATGAGAAAAGTCTAATCAGTACCATCACACACTGCTGGCAGAAACTGTACCTGGTCTAGTACTCCATTGAGAGTCTGATGTGTAAGAGAGTGCGAGGTGGTTAATGAAGTAAGACATACTGTATATTTCAACTTTTCCCACGCTTTTAAAAGGAAATACCACTCAAATGAAAAATAATATTATATTGTAAGTTAACAATTGTCAATTTAGACAAACTATTGTTACTCCTGCCTAATGCAGATAGTAGTGTATTTCACAAAGGTCTTTAAACATTTCCTTTAAGCTGCACATGATAATAAAAACATATTTCCTAATGAACTTGCCCTAAAATAAACTTGTCTGTCCCTTGTATTCACTTTACTGCTGTTTACTGCTAGTGTAATGCCTTCTATCAGCCACTCACACACCTTGAACTCACAGGACTCCTCTATGATGACCTCCAGCCTGCTGTGCTCTCCTAGAATGGGTTTGCCCATCTCAGAGATCCTCCGGGCGTCTTCCTCCTCAGGGGTGGGATTGCCTGTCAGGGAGCACAGACATTTAATTATCATGTCAATTTATTGTGTCATTTACAACACACACACACACACACCCCTAAAACCCCATCTAAAGGTACAGGCCAAACCTAAAGCATAAAAATGAAAAAAACTGTCCACACTCTGCACACACTTTCAAAGTAAAAAATGTTTAAAGGTGCTGTGTGTAGCATTTAGAGAGAATCTTGCTTCCATAATTAGATGAATTTCCTGTTGAAACAGGATGTTGGGGTTATCAATCAAACCCCAATCATGGACTGTGTTCGAAAAATGTCGTCCTTTGTCTTTTCCTAAACACTTTTCCTTGACCTCGATGGAAAACGTCATGAGGTCAAGGAATGATGTGAAGGAGAATTCATAAGGACTTAGGAAAAGTAAAAGCAGTAGAAGGACCTACTCCATCCGCCGGTGGTGTTGGCCCCACCCCAAAGTCAAAGTGGATGTGCCAGTCCTGAAGGGTGACAGCAGCCCCCAGCTGTGTTCCTGGCACTGCCCCCAGTGGCGGCACACCTTTCCCCAGTAGTGGTACTGGCTCTGCCCCAAGAGGCAGCCATACACCCCCACCATCGTGTACAGCAGGCCCCACCCTCAGCAGGTGTCCTGGCCCTGTCCCCAGTATCCCTGACCATAAACCCACCCTCATGATTTTTTCCCCTAGGCCTGTCCAACCAGTGCAAGCAGCTGGCCACTCAGTGACAGGCCACGCCCTCAGCAAGTACAATTAACCAATAAAGATTTGCTGTCTTCCAGGAAGTAAAAGTAATAATATGCTGATGTACTGTATGTTACAGCACAAAATAAGAAGTAGCATAAATGGAGCTAAACCTTTCAGAGTTTCTGACAATGACAAGTAGTGGAAGTGATGAAAGACTGAACCCATGTTTAGGCTCTTCTTTTAAACAAATGCACGCACATGCCAGGGAAAGGAAAGCAACAAAATCCTTTTTGCTACAGGAAGCAATGGTCAGGAGATCCACTGATCTTAAGGAAGCAATGCTTTTTTTATCTAATACATTTTGAGAAACACACTAAGTTTACTGCTGATGGTGTGAGACAAAGGCCTCCAATGATCTCATTTATGACCTAGGCAGATTTGCAATTTCACAATAAAATGTTAGTATTTAAAAATGCTGCACATTGCACCTTTAACACCCAAACCTATACCCAAACTGTCTTACCCTGGTTTAGCAGCAGTTCTGTGAAGAAAGACAGACAATGATTCAATACAATATAACAACACTATTTTCAGGGCCTAATACATTATATAGAGTGGCTTGTGAAAATCTAAAATGCAACAGGGAAAAAAACCCTCTATACACTTTGTTCAGCAGTTCGACATGCACAGTGCACCTTCACTGTTGCCTTCATTTCCACTCTTATCTAATGAAATAATCTACTGTACATTACAGACTAATGTAATTGATTTTCTGGACCTCCAATAACAAGCACATATCCAATTCCTGCAGCATGCTTTTGACACAACAGAAGGATACTAGGATGTATTCATAAGTGGCAGCAGCGCCTGTGCCACAGTGAAACAGAGACAGCAGTGAATGGCAGAATGTAATCTTCAGTTACTGGCTCTGACGCAGGTGCCCAGCATTCATCCACCTGTGTTGCTGTTGTTATTGTTTTGATACTTGATCTTGGATATTGCTGCCTTTTACTTGGAGTGTACTATTTTATGATAGCGTAAACTAATGATTTTCCTTTGACTGTCATCTCATACTGCATTACTTCATTACCATAATCATGAAAACACATGTAACTTAGACATTAAGGATGACATTTAAAATGCTTAAACACTTACCAGAGATTCCTCGCTTTAGCCATTTGGGGTCCTCAAGCACAATGAAGAAGTTTTCCTGCTTCTCGTACTCCTCCACATTTATAATGTGCACTTGTAAGATCTGACTGGAGATATGTATGCACGCACGCACACACACACACACACACACACACACACACACACACACACACACACATTTTTTAGTTTCAATAACAAAGAATTAAGTACTATTCAATACGATGAATGATAAGGTACGTATGTACCTCCACATCATTTGCTCCACCATCCAAATCACATCGCAAATTAAAATGACGTAAATAATTAATCACAATGGACCTTTAAATAATTCAGGATTAAACATAGTGTTCTCTTGCTCCTCAGTGTGCCAAAGAAATACAGCTGAACTAAATGACATGTAGCTCAAGAGTACCCCAGTTAATCAATGTCTGTATAGTTAGAAGACGTGTTTCACAAGAGGCAATGACTTCTCATGTCTTCTAAACCACTCCCCTTTTCACTAATCATGACCAAACTTTATACAATGAATTGAACATGACCGTAGAACATATGGAAACATTTTCACTCAAATCAGTGTTATGTTGTTTTTGTATGTATTGTTTGTGTGTGACATAAAGGCAGTTTTGAATTGTGAATGAAACCTGAAGGTTTGAGGTGAGATAGACTGAGATAGATTCGTCTGGACCCACAGAATCCAGGAAAAAAGGAATTTTGTTTCTGAGACTTACAGTTCAAACATTATAGGCCAAAACGTAAAGTTTGTTGTTATAGCGCCACCATCTGGACATCTGTTTTGTCTGAGTAGTGGGTGAGATTTCCAAAGTTTGGGAACTGTAGCTGTTACGGTTCTGAGAGCCAGATACTTTTAGGGCACAAGAAGAAGACTCCTAACAGATACAACAGGGCTCCAGCAGCTTCACTGCTTGGACCCATAATAATAAGGCTACACACACCTACACTTCTTCATTAACTATGATCTACAAATTGTCATAAGCTTTACTGTGCAGTGTCTATTGATGGGCCGTGTTACATAACAGAGCCTTTCACTAAGTGTACAATTAGTCCATGTGCAAACACAGCTTATATAACCTGAAAATTTAATGGGAAAAGGATCTGTCAGCTTACATGGGGTGGCTGGAGGTTCCCACACCTGATCGGGTACGGGATGATCCTTGGGTGTCAAGTCGTCAGGTAATTCTGTCTAATAGGACCTCCTCCACCTTGAGTGGGTGACTGATAACCCATAGTAATCTCTCAGTGAGGTTCAGGTGCCCTTTTCTTTAAAGCATTATGGGCCAAATAGTATATAAAAGCATTGAGAGTGCTGTGTGTCAGTAGTGCTCGTTTGAAAAGAGAACAGCAGTTGTCTTGATCACTGTCTCATGTGTTTGTGGTAATTATGCCAAAGGTTCAGAGACCATCAGCCCATATTTCTGTTTGTCTATTATCTAACATCCAAGAAGTGAGAAAATTGAGAAAAATGTCAGTTCTGAAGATTACCACCCACTATCTACCTACATTCCAGTTACATTCAAAATTTCATCTAAGTTGAAAATCTTAAAAGGACATGTCTCATGATATTATATAATGAACTTATCAACAAAGCCCATTAAAAGACCAAAACCAACAATACTGGGTGACATGTTCCTTTCTTACCATGAACACACACACTGTAATTTATTTTGAGTCGATGCCACATACTGTACACCATCCTGCTGTCCCAAATACTCACAAGAGCACCAAATCACGGTCCCCAACAAATTTACTTCTGTTTGAGTAACATTTGCTAAAAACTACAGTAACCAGCTGTTTGTTTTAGGAAATCATTTAGCCTTCTTTTAAAAAATGAAACTATGTATTTGTGGCCGATTTTTAAAGATTTATGTCTTTGTAGGAACCAATGGGCTTAGGGTTGAGTGCCAAACACAGGGTAGGGAAGTCAAAAATATAGAATATCGGCAGCCTTATCCTTTAAAAACTATTTGTTTGAGGGTTCTTGATCATGTATAATCCTTGTATAGTATGTTGAAGAATAGGAAGATGCAACCTCATGCGTTGCAATGTCTGGCACTGTCTCCTTCCTGGAAAAGAATAGATTGATGTCCTAAGAAAATAACATCCATCAGACTCTGTGGCTCCTACAGTCTTATTTCCTAGTCATTGCCTCTGGTTGCTGCTGACTGTGCCTCACCTGGTCTGTTCATTGGTGAATTCCAGCTCCCCTCTGGTCTCTTCGTAGTCCACCCCAGCCTTGCCACTGCCATCCTCTGTGTGGTACGGGACAGCAACGGTGCCCCTGGAGCCCGAGTTCCTCACCACCGTCACCGTCAGCGTGCCTGTGCTCTCACTCACCCGCAGCACTCGCTGGCCAAAGGTGAAGATGCCAGCATGGTCATCATCCAAGATAGTGATGGTGGCAATCAGCGGCTCCACTAGTCTGCCCTTGGGTGGAGTTCCTGTCCCTTCATCTCCACCTTCTTCTAACCTCAGGTTCTGAAGACGCACAAAGAAATGCTCGTCTTCCTCAAAGACGTCATCATCCAAGATGCCCACCTGCAGAGCACAGAGTATTTTATGGTCACTCTCCTCATGGATGCATAAAGCCATAACAGTTTTAAGGCTCACTACAACTCAACTTTCAAAATTACTATTTCGGGTCCCATTGATCTCAAACCCTGAAATATTAGTGGAGAGAACACTGCTATTTCAGAGTTTGAAATAATAAAAAAATTGTGGGCAGCTCACCACAGGAAACATATTTATATTTTAGCCATTTTTGGCTTATTTTGACAGTAGACAGTGACGATTAACATTAAACACAGGGAGAGAAATATAACAGCGGTGAACTTTGACACACTGACAAGATTTCAAATTGACATTGATTTATGTTAACTAAGATGACTACCTCTCACAGTCCCGTCTTTCCCTTGCTCACCTTGATCTCTTTGCAGGTCTCTCCTGGCTTAAACACCAGGGTTCCCTCACAGAATTCATAGTCTGCCCCAGCATTGGCGGAGCCATTTTCTGTACAGTAGTCCACACAGAAAGTGTTCTGGCCTGTGCCCCCATCAAGGACCACCCCGAGGCTCAGAGAGCCACAGTTCTCTGTGCAGTGGTACTGGGCACTTTCAAAACAAATGTGCGAGCACGTGGCCTTGTCAGCATCCTGGCCTGCTGAGCGACGTGTGTGATCAGCAGCATGTTTCTTTAATATGTTGCCGGCACCAATCATCATGCGTGTCACCTGGACACGATAGAAGGCGCGACTCTTCTTCTGGTGAACCAGGGCAGAGTAGTTGGCCATCTCAATCAGTTGGTCCAGGTCTTTGTCTGGGTGTTTCTCCTTCAGGTCTTTCAGGATGCGGACCACCTATCCAAGAGAGGAAACAGGTTGTAAAGTAACACAACATATTTATAGAGATATATGTTTAGCCAAATATTGTGTAAAAAAAGTTGTGACTACACAGGCTGGGTGTGCAGTAGGGTCCTGCAAGGGGTTAGGTGGGATTCAGCAGCAGAATGTGAAGACATAGCTTAGTTTATAATGACAAAAGTATTGGTGTTTCTTGGGACAAAACTTTGCAGACTAATGCAGGGATCGTTATCAAGGGAAACTCCAACTGCTCAGCCCCCTACTGATCAACTTCCTGCTGTTAAGACTCCTGCTGTCTGCACTACTGCCATTCAGACTCCTGCTGGGACTGAATCCTACTAGCCTCAAGAAACCTTCTATTCCCCTTAAATTCCCATTAAGTAGCTTTAAAGTTTAGACAGTGGACCTGACAGGATAGAAGATGTTCCCCTGCTAGTAGCTTTCTTCCTTTCCTCCATTCCCCATTAAAAAATACTACAGAAGTATTCTTTCCTCTAAGAAAAAACACATCTAAATTTGAGTGAAATTTTAATTTAAGGAGCTCTAATTACTTTCTATTACAAAATAGACCCCAAATCTGACATTAAAGGGAAAAAAGAAATGTGTGCCTAGAACAGCATTTCTCCCTGAGCCACTTATCTTACCTCGTCTTTGTTCTGGTCTAGTTCACTGCCTGTCTGCACAGAGACTGTCACATTGGAGGAGTTTCCAGGGCATGAACTGCCATCTGACAACTTTCCATCCATGATCACGTCAATGCCTTTGGGCTCAAGGTCACCTTCCATTTCAACCACAATGCCATGCCTCTTGTCAGCTCGGTAACGCTTGTGCATGTACTTGTAGAAGAGTAGGCGACGGTCAGCGATCCAAGCCAAGATCACACACACAGGAAAATAAAGCAGCGTCACTGCGGCCTCCCACACCTGGTAATACAGGCAATATGAGCATTACTTGATTTACACACTTTATTTATTAGAAATACATTTATATACAGTCATCAGAAACACACCTCCACAATCCCAGGTGAGATGACAGCCAGTATGAGGTAGAGCCAAATGTAGGCAAAAATACTCCAGAAAGCCGTAATAAAAAACACTCGCAGGTGTTTGATCTTGCGAGACTCTCCGTCAGGGATCACCCACACACATAGACCAATTATCACAAACATATTGAAGGCAGCGCTGCCCACTATGGTGCCCGGGCCGAGCGCCCCTGCATCAAAGTTGTGCCCACACACCTGCCAACATTTAAGGGACAAAAAAGACAAACGTCACATAGAACAAAATCAACGGCCTTTTTTAATGCTATCTGGAACTGAATTGAAGACCCATGTAACAACCCAAATAACAAACATCTATAAGAATAGGCCTATTTTGAGTGGGGATACACAAATATTAAATATCCTGTATATTTATATATATATATATATATATAAAAAGAAAACCAGAAAATGAACTATGTGAGAGTCAGAATAGAGAAAATTCTATTCATAGGCTGAAATAAATCTATGTATAAATATGAAGTAAGTTTTGTTCACATTGATAGGTGTGATGCCTTACAATTACAACATCAAGTGGTGCCCAGAGTTTACCCTAATTTTTGTTTCATTTTGGTGTTAATTGATTTATTTATTAACATACTGAACTGCAAGTCATGTATATATGTTGTTAAGATTGTAAAATTTCAGAAAACCTTCTTTAAAAGGTGTGTGAACTGCACAGTCACAGTGAAAGACTACCGTTTTATGTATGAGGGTGTACGTTGAAAGGATGTGAAATGCCTTGTGTACCTCAATAACAGAAAGCAGGATCTCAGGTGCCGAGGAGCCCAGGGCCATGAGTGTGAGGTTGGACACAGTCTCATTCCAGACTCTCACTGTCATTACTGTAGTTTCACCATTGGGTTTGGTGATGGTCACTTCTTTCTCCTACAAGGACAGATGTTTGTGAAAAAAAGACGCTATTACCACTGAACCCATCTACACCCGTTGCAGTTATTGCAATTAGTGTCAATGTCACAGTATGATAACATTCAAATTTTAATAAAAACATCTCATAATACGCAGTTTAGAGGATTGTTCATTATATAATTAGAGTTGTATTCAAAAGAACATGCTACATGTGGAGAATCCAGGGGTATTTGATTTTTCTGAAAGGACACCAAGTGTAAGGGATCAATTCTGGACAGTTTTGTCAGCATCTAATTTTCCCTAAGGCTTGAACAGAGAGAACCAAAACTGAGTAAAGACTTTGACTAAAACTCTTAGCTGTTTCAAACACAGCGAGCAGGAGGCTGATATTTGGATTACTTGAGCTATGGCACTGAAATAATGTGATGCCATGACTTGTAAACCAGACTTTATAAAAAAATCATTCAGCATTCTTGCTATGTTCTTAGAGGGGCTTACGGCACCTGTTAGACTTAGTTGGTTTCCATTTTTATTTTATAAAGATCTTTTTTAAATTAATTGTGTTTTTAACCTTACACTATTCAATTACCAGTATACTCCAATAAGATTGGATATAGAGTACATAGCCATTGACATTTCTTTAAAAATGTCAGCCTTAAAGCAAGCAACTCTTGCTGACCAGTGGACACTTTAGTATAACAGCACATTGAATTTCCCAAGATTCTCTTGCGTCAGTCACAAACTGAGAGAGTAGCATGGGACCTAAGCCCTCGCCATTATTGATGGAGTAAGAATGTAGCAGTAAAGTTGTGTATTAAATTAAGGGTGGCTGCATTTTATTTCTTAGAAATAGGAAGATCAATAATACCTGAGAGGTGATGACTTCTATGGATGCCATGAAGCGATCTGCGATGATGGACACACCCAGGAAGATGTAAATAAGACAGAGGAAGTATATGACAGCCCTCCCTGCCTGCTCCCCCAGTGGAGGGTTGAGTGGCAACCACACCGGCAGCAGGATACCCGGTTTACACACCACAATGTCCGCACACGTCCGCTTGCCAGACCCCGTGGTGTTACCAGAAGACTGAGGCTGCTCGGGGCCAGATGCTCGCTCTACAACCTGAGGCCTGAAGGAGGTGCAGGGGTGGGCCAGGAGGAGGAGCGAGAGGAGGAGGAAGAGAAGTGTGGAAAGGTGAACGTGGAGGGGTCCCATGATATCCCTGAGTCAGGAGGAGGGGTCACTGGTGGAGATGCTGGGTCAGAGGACTCTGCTGGAGGAACAGAGGAAGGCACATTGTTCTAAGAAAGAGATGCAATGGGGAGTAACAGATTTACAGTACATGACCTTGTTTTTGTCTAAAGAATCTTTTCATTTTATTAGATTTTTAGGCCATATGAGAGGCATGGGTGTATGGATGGCAATGTCTGTTGTCTGTCTGTCGGTCCACCACTTTGGTCCAGACTGAAATGTCTATTTAATTATTGGATGGATTGCCATGAAATTTTGAACGAACATTCATTGTCCCCAGATGATGAATCCTACTGACTTTGGTGATCCTCTGACTTTTTCTCAAGCTCCACTAGGAGGTTGACATTTGTGGTTTTGAGTGAAATATTTCAACAACTAGTGGATGGATTGCCTTGAAATTTGGTTCAGACATTCATGTTCCCCTCAGGATGAATTGAAATAACTTTGGTGATCGTCTGACTTTTCATCCAGCGCCATCAGCATGTTAGCATTGTCCTTTTGATATGTTAGAATGCGATGTTAGCATTTAGCTCAATGTACTACTGTGCCTAAGTACGTCCTCACAGAGCTGCTAGCATGACTGTAGACTCTTAGTTTTGTTAAACTACACTGAATATTATATATGAGAATAGTTTCATGTGATCAAAAACACCTGTATGACGTAAAATATAAAAAGAACATTGACATGCAGTATATGCAAAAAAGCACTACATAACATCACACGTACGGGTTTCAGACTGTCTTTGACGACTGTAGCTACTGTAGAAGTCCCATTTAGTTTTATAAGACACGTTTAAGTGAAGGTTTTCCAAGAACCAAAGTGAGATCTAACAATACCCTAAAATTGACTTATTTTTAAACTCTCACCGACTCAGCTTTTTGTGTAAAAATAAAGTGAAAACCCTACTCAAGTTATTTTAGAGTGCGTTTTTGGATTAAAGGATTCTTAATGATGTCAAAGCACACACATCAGCAGAGCCGACACGTGTTAAAGTGTAGCAGGTAGTTTACAGTGTAAGCTCATCTGAGGATGTATAGGATGGGTGTGAGTACAGTAGGGTGGTAGAAAGCTTTCAGTCACTCTGTGTTCCTCCTGGGCCCACTGCCTCCACTCCTCCTGCACAGTTGACACTGCATTATTGTGCATCGTGAGTTGAAACAGATACTGGGGTGCTGCATCTTTGATGCAGCCTGAGCTCTGCCAGCTCATTATAGAGTTGTGATTCAGAAACACAGCCCAGAGGGCCCGCCGCATCGCATTTCACTTTCCAAGGCCTGCTATGGTTACCACGACCTCAGACAGAGGGCCACCTTACACCAGCGGGTGCTGGGGGGGGTAGGCTCACCAAAAATAACTTCCTCAACGTTCATATTTGGACAACAAACTTCCTGTCAAATCAATTCTTATATGATGGCCCCATTAAAATAGTATAATATTGCTGGGCTGTAATAAGAGCACCAGTCTTGTTTTTACCATATCAGCCAACACTTTCACATAAAACCACTTAATACACACAGATACAAACACTCACAACACACCACCTAAATTAACAGCATAAGTGACTGTTAACCAAATGCTTCAACATTTTAAATCATATAACTGGACAGGAAATAGACTTTCCTAACATCCTGTATTATATGTCTGTAAGAGTCTTTTGTGTCTTCCGCATGTGCGACATGCTTAAAGTCCAAATACAGATTTGTTGTGTATGGTAAGTGGCGCATTTTCCTTGTGGATGATCTATAGAATGCAACAGAGCCACAGAGGGCAATATATGAGTGCTAGCTAATCAAGAAGCCAGTGCTGGAAGAGCAGGATGCATTATTGATTAATGCATTCACCTAAATATAGCAGGATATGTCTTCCTTTCATGTAATGTACAAGCAGCTCTGTAAACATCATTCAGAAGAGGAGCCTGATGGATTTATCAGCCAGACATAAAGGGAGTACTTCCCAGTCTTTCCAGTTGAGAAAGTGAGTAAATGGATACATAAATGGGCAGATTACTGTCAATCCCTGCCCTCACCTAAATAGATCAGAGCTATTCCCTGCAGTGACTCTGATACAAGTCAACTCTTTGCTCCAGGACCAATGTTCACTGGGCACTTGAATGTTTAACTGTTCCTTTAAAAAAAGATGATAAGCTTTAAAAGTCATACATGTTCATGTTAAAAGTGTTAAAAGAGTAGTGAGCAACATAAAGCGCAAAAATAATATCTCACACTCTTTTCTTAAAATAATAATATGCATTTTAATTAATGGCGCCTGGCACTCAAGGTCACCTTACATCATATAAGATCAGTAAGAAAACGTACAATAAACAACAAAGCACCAGTAATAAAACATCAGTACAATCAACAGCAAGACATGCAACAGAGCATAGCTCAGCAATGAGTTATTCTTTCTGTAAAATATTGTTGTATAAAATAAGATGCAGTTGGTGCAGTTAAAGTAGGTAAGCTGGTTTAATAAGATGAGTTTTAAGAGCAGTTTTTAATTCTGTAATAGAGTCCAGTATGTGGATGTGAGGGGGAAGGGAGTTCCAAAGTTTGGGTGCAGCATAGGAGAAGGCTCTGGCATCCATTGTGCTGAGGTCGATGGCTGGTAGTGCCAGTAGACCTGCTAATGAAGACCGCAGGGAGCAGGAGGGAGAGTAAGTCTGAAGGAGGTCGGTGAGATAAGCAGGGGATAGATTATGAAGAGCCTTTAATGCTAATAATGAGGCTAATTAGGGCCTGAGCACCGACCTCAGTGCGAGGACCCTATTGAAACGGAAGGAATTATTATTTTCCCGTAAGAATCACAATTTTGAGGGGCTAAAACTGCTCAAAAACTCACGAAACTTTGCACATGCATCAGAAGTGGTGAAAATTTTTAAATTTTATGGGTCTTGCGCATGGGTGTGGCAAAATGGCTCAATAGCGCCCCCTACGGAGTAGCCCCTGCAGCACGTTTCACCTAGATGTACGAATATTGTGAGTTTTCACTGAAGGGTGTCACCGCGGCGGCGTGGCGAATTTCGATGTCTCATCATGAAGAAAGAAACTGTTGTAACTTGGCTTCATATAGTCTGATTTTTTCCAGATTTCACATGTTTCATTACATTCCTGGCCTGAAGACATCTAGGGGTCAATATTTCATCAAAGTCACAGCGCCACCCACTGACAACAGGAAGTTACTGTCCCTATACTGTCACACACTCCTCCTAGCTGGTTAACCAGATCCTCCTCAAATTTGGTCAGCAGTTGCCATGGCAACGCATTATTCACCATTAAACAGGAAGCAGTTTTTTGAGGGGCCAGGGATGCTTGAAAACTCATGAAACTTGCCACCCACTGCCTTAACAAGTTGTAGATCGCTGCTTGCAGCTTTAATTGTAATTGAATCAGCACACAAAAAACACAACAACATTACACAAAACACATTAACATTTCAAAAAACACAACGACATTTCACAAAACACAACATTTCACAAAACACAACAACATTTCAGATTCCGGAAAAGGAGGGACAGCTCTTCTTGTTTGTGAATGGACCGAACCCAGGTCAATTCAGAGTTTATTCAATGCGGTGCTAGATTGGATCAACTGGAGAATCTGTTTGAGAACAATGCAGGGAAAAGTTGCAGTGGTGTGATCTGGACTGTCTCAGCTCGACTCAGGCTTGTTAAAACTAAAAAAAACTGTCATCACAAACAAAGCATTTAGGGTCGAAAGGTCTATTTACAACCACGAACCAAGTGACGTGTTCTACTACTACTTGCAATGTGCAGCGGTCTGCAACATTCTGAAACTTGCCAGTGGGTGTATCGTTTCCATAGCAACGACTCTCTGTACTCCCGTTCTAACTACCGGCTTTTCAGGCTTTTTTTGTAGCTGGACATGATTTGTAGTGTCTTAAAATATGAATGAGGATAGTGGTAGTGAATTACTTGCTACAGTTGCATTTCTAGTTGATAAATGGCAAAAACATAAAAAAACGAGCGGGTCGAGATGACCAGCTGACTTCGCTACGAGCTGATTGGCTGGTGACGTGCCTTACGTTCTAAAACCAGCCACTGGCGACTCTTCAGCCGGCTTGAATCAAGCGGAGATGGGCCACATCACACCACTGCAATGTTTCCCTGCAACGTTCTAAAACGGTTTCTCCGGTTGATCCAATCTAGCACCGCATCACAAACAAGAAGAGTTGTCCCTCCCTTTCCGTAATCTGAAATGTTGTTGTGTTTTGTGAAATGTCGTTGTGTTTTGTGTAATGTCATTGTGTTTTGTGTAATGTTGTTGTGTTTTGTGAAATGTCGTTGTGTTTTGTGGAATGTTGTTGCGTTTTGACCTTCAGGGCCACATTACATTGCCGTAGTCAATGTGTGATGTGACCAAAACATTGACTAAGACTTCCGTGGAGTGTTGTGTTAAAGCAGGGCGTAGTCTAGAGATGTTTCACAGATAGAAAAAGGCAGTGTTATATGACTGGAGAAAGAATAACTGTCCAGGATAACACCAAGGCTTTTAACCTGTGTGGAGACATGTATGGTGGCTTCAGCTATGGGGAGTGAACAAAAATTAGTTTTTGAGTGTAGATTTAGAGCAGTGAGGAGTAGCTCAGTTTCACTACTGTTGAATTTTAGGTAGTTGTTTGTCATATCTGTAAATCATGGAGACTAGCAGTGAGGGTACTGGAGGGGAGAATAGAAGTGGGCTTAGTGGACATATAAAGCTGTGTATCGTCAGCATAACGTGAAAATGCCGGAAGAGGGAGGAGGTAAATAATAAACAAGTGTGGCCCCAACACTGAACCCTGTGGAACTCCGTGGGGAACTATGGAGCTTTATGACCGGTAATTTGTACAAAATGTTTCTGTATCTGCAAGGTAGGAGGCAAACAACTGATACACAGTGTCCCCAACTCCAATGCTGGCCAGACAATCCGTAAGGAGTTGACGGGATACAGTATCACAGGCTGTAGTGAGGTCCAGGAATATGAGGATAGAGAGTAGACTGGAATCAGCTGCACGGAGGAGGTTGTTGGTGATCTTAACCAGGGCTGTTTGGGGTGAAACCCAGATTGGAATTGTTCAAAGATATTATTGTTATCAAGGTAGATCTGGAGTTGAGATGCAACTACCCTCTCAAGAATTTTGGAGATGAGTGGTAAATTAGAAATAGTCCAGTAGTCGTTTTGGTCATTAGAGTCTAAACCAGGTTTTTCAGAGTTGGTCTGATTATGGCAACTTTCAGCAAAGGGGGAAATGTACCAGTGGACAGAGAGGAGTTGATAATGGAGGTTGATAATGGTAGAAGCCTTTCTTATCCCTGGGGGAACGGGGTCGTGGGGTGTTGACAGGTCTGTGTGGTCTCCTTGTCCTCTTAGCGCACAGGAACAGTGAGCTGGGTGACAGCTCATCTCCTCTTACTACCTCTGACACGGCCACTATCTGTCAGCACCACCGATAAGTGATTGCCTGGGGTTATCTTACACTGTTAGGAGTGTCAGCAAAAAAGGGAGTTAGCACCTTTACCAGTTTAAAATTCCTGCCTGTACCCTGACAGTGGGGTACTATCAGATGAGGGATGCTCCTTTTGACAAGCAGAGCACTCAGGTGCGAGAGTGAGGCAGAGATGAATAATTTAATTATCAATAATAGGAAATAAATGTACTCTTATTTAAACTGACACAAAACACTGTTTAACTTAGTGACATACAATAATTTTGGGGGGGATCTCTAGTGTCTTCTTGACTACTGGTAATCCCACAATGAACCAGTGGATCTAATATGGCTTTGAGCCTGTCAAACTCTGAACTGGTGACTCGATAGGCAGTTTTGATGCCTCAAGTAGTTGTTCACCAATTGTTCATCCATTATTGTGAAACAGCTAACAGGCACCGTGCAGTGAATATTTGCACAAGAAATGTAACCATCACCTAGAAAACAAGTGTAATCTGGACAAGCAGCTGAGTCATTTTGTGATTTAATCAACTTGGTTTCAGATTTGGTTTCATTTGTAAAAATACATTAACTAAATAGCATTGTTTTGTGCAAAAATAATTGGTAGAGAAGCAGGGACCTGAAACATGTCTGTGTAAACACACACACCCTTTCTGAATCACCAATCCATCTCCCACAGAAAGTAACTGCATTGACCACGCGGCTTGAACATTAACATGCATGGAGATTGACAAAGATCACCTTTCCAGGATGTAAACACTATGCACAGGTAAACCAATAACATACCATGTATCAATTTCACAGACAACCAATCAAAGCCTGTGTTTGTACTTAAACTTAAAACCACCCACTGAAGCCCCATGCTAAAATCCATAGAGTAAAGCATTGCTGTAGCTCTCTACATACAAAAATGTTCAATTATACATAACATGAGTGACTCCACTGCCATTCCCAGTCATGTCAAAACCTTTTCTGCTGACATCTACCACAAGATGCCGTGTAAGAAAATATTACCCAATGTATCCTAAAGAATTAAGGTGTAACGTGTGTCATTCGTGGGTGAAGTAACTTCAGATGCTATAGCCCAAAGTGAGCCAGATATATGAAACACATAAACGTATAAAATGTATAAGCTACCCAGATGATCAATCAGGGTTTGCCAGAGAGGACACCTGAGCCTTGCTGATTGATTACCAACTAGTTATAATACTGGTGTTATCAAATTAGCCTAGCTTAAGATCCTTTTACCACTTCTACCACTGCTCATCAGCACTGGTATCATCATACCAGTGCTGATGAGCAGTAGTAGATTAAGAAAGAAGAGAATATAGGGAATGTAGGTGAGGGTTATGTGGTAATCTGTGAGTATTATATATTGCCACAGATCTTATTTTCTGCAATAATCCAAAAACCAATGGAAAAATCCCATTGGCTTTTTGTCGAGGGAACCAGGGTGATTCTGACTTCCACGTTGGCTTAAAAAAAAGCGTCATCCCTGCAGCACTCTATTGTTGTTCATGTTAACTAGAACTTCTGTGTATCACTGTTTGTTCTCCCTTTGTCTTCTATGTATCTAAAGTGGTCAATGTTGCTGTATAGCTAAAATGCTACTAGTTGTTTTGGAAGTGTTTGGATGGTCAGAACAAAGGACTTCAGGCTGGCTCTTACACTATCTGAAATGTATAAGAGACCAACAAAGGGAATTAATCCAACAGATGTTTCCCTTGCAGTCTCATGGATTGCAGCTCCAAGCTATTTTCCCTACAGATGATCCAGGATTTGAGAAATACAGTATAAACACACCCATTACGGCACAATAAAGTCTGTTCAAGTTACCCAAATCAAAGCAGTTAGACAGTCTCTCTGTTAGACTGTCTCTCTGTTTGCGGTTAAAGTAAAGAAAGGAAAGAGATCCATGCCTTTAATAAGTAACACAGGGCTTTGGCTTGCTGCTATAGGCCTGTCAATGAACCCGATGAATCAAGAGTGTAAGATAATCCACATGGGCCACACAGACACACAGACAGACTAGGCCAAACCACTAATGTGGCATTAAAGGTATCTTGTGGAGGTTTCATTGTAAACAAACACTGCTTTGTTTACATTCAACATTTCCCACTTTTTATCACTTACACGCTGGATTGCACTAACATTACCTATGTAACAAGATTAACTCAAAATGGGTCCTGAGTGCCCTAGAACAATTATCATATAGGCTGCTTGATAAGGTGGAGTATAACTTCAAATGGGGGCTGTACCACTCACATATTGCAAGCGTTTAATGGTGTTTCCAGCTCATAAAAATAGCAGTCACTGTTCACTGTATGTATGTATTTTTTGATACATACATATATATAAACTATTATCATAAAAAAAAACTGAAAAGGGGTCCTGAGGGGTGCACTGTGCCAAATATTCTCTTAACATTTTTTTCCCATTTAAGTCTGTCAATCTTTTTGTCTATTTCTAATCTATTATTTAACAGTAAAAGTAAACAGTTAGGCATATCTGTCAGCAAGAAAAATCAACTGTCTTTCACAAATTCTTTAGCTAATACATTTTGTTTCTGAAATTCAGTTAGGACTGTACTACATCCCTGTTTTGTTTAATTAAATAGTAATATTTGTCACTTAATGAATTTGTGTAATTGTCATTTCAATTCAGAAAATAAACTGCTTCTCAAACCTAAAAAAACAAAAACATTTTTTATTATTTTCAAGTGTGTGTAAGCCAGAATGTGTAGGTGGTTAATATCAGTCTTTTCAAATGAAGCAATACAACATTTTGAAGAGTTTTGTGTATATGGGCATTCAATCTTGGTTCTAAATAGGGAGCATATACAAAGCAGGCCCGGGTTTGTTAAAGAGTTATCTAGTTAAGTTGTTTTCATTATATCCAATTTTCCACAGAGCACAATCTCTGCAAATGTTTAAACACGTTTAAAACACGTTTAAAACACAAGTTATGTTAGTCACTGGATACAGGACTGTATGAGTTAAATGTTGACAGACTCAAGAGTCTGCCAGGAAGGTGTGCATATCAGATAACACTAAACTATGAAGGTATTATTGGAGCAAAACAACTGAGCAGCTGTGACAGTAGAAAATAGTCAAAGTAGCAAACCTGTAGAATTTTTTTCTCTCCCACAAACACAACACAGAAGTTACACCTTCTCAAATTCTTCATTGTAGGTGCACAAATCCTACGCTACAAATCACAAAAGAAATTCATACGCTCACACTTTTGCTACAGTTGCTGCAGTAAACATGGTGCAAAACACATTCACACACCCGCATCAAAAAAGTCATGAACAAAATGTGCACATCCGCAAATCAGCATGTGAATTCATGCAATAACACCTGTAGAATATTTTCTCACAAATATATTGTATATTTTTTCTTGGATATATTTCTATCACAAACACAAGTCAATAACTACACCTGAAGGTGGCAGTAATGCAACAATGTGGATGCCAACTGCCTGCCTTGGCACCCAAATGAGAAAAAAAAAAAAACCCCAAAAAGAAAAACTCCAGCCTCCAATCTCCAGCTTCTTCGTTCCCTGTGACATCGCTGCAGAAAGAGCTTCTTCCCAACTCAGCAGAGGAGCTGCCACCTGAGAGTTTAAGCTATGTTTTCAGATATTACCCACCATTATGCTTTTGTTTATATTTTAAATAAGCGTGCTGGTTCTTAGTTAGGTTAGCTCCTCTTGATTCTCAAAAGGTAAGCTAGCTAACACTGTTATGTTAGTTTGCTATCCAATCATCTCTCGCTAGTCGCGAAAGACACCCTCATACTAAATTATGCGGCAGATTCAAGCAGTTGTTATATTCAAGCAATATTTACCTTCATATTAAACTACTGGATCCACACAGGAACCTCTGAGTCATGGCTTCACTTTTCACGACAGTGTAATTAAAAACATCAAAACACACAAAAAGGAGTTGGATTATTAACTATTGTCATTGATCAGAGTAACTATCTCATTTTCTTTGACTTGACTTGTTACAGTAACCCCATGTATGGTGAGAATAAATGAGTAAAATGGCGTGTCTAAATCTAAGCAATACTGCTAGTGCTTGGGCTTTTGTAAAATGATTCCTTGATCTACCCATCTGTGGCTTTTTGTCATTCAGGGTAATTCTGGTATTTTTAAACCTAGGCCCTATTTTTACATATTTTGGGGTCTAAATGACTAATAGGTACAAAAAGTTTTGGAATTGGTCCAGTAGATTGTCTCAACCGGCAGCCGCGTAACGGGCCACAATGTAATCCTTGCGGGCAACTGAGCCTGTGAAAAATCCGTCCACTAAAAGTGCTTGTTTTTGCCACCAACAGGCTCAGACTGTTATTCTAAGTGTCTGACAACATTATGGAAAGGATCCCTACAGAGACAGACCTTTTTGTTATGATACGTTTTCATATACATTTCATCATTTAATGTTGAGAGTGAATTCTGCTGTCTGTTATAATATCCAACAGTGCACAAGCACTGGATGACAGGTCAGGAAGTTGGGACTCTCATTCCTGTTTGATCACATGCTGTACAGTATGTAAATGATATATATTAATTTATTCATCCATGCAGTTGGCAAGAATAAACATCACAGTTTTTTAAACTGATTTTGTGCATAAGAGACGATGCTTGAGATAATGAATTCATTACAGTCATCTTAGAAGGTGGAACAAGAGGTGCATTTAATCTCTCTCTGCATGTTTCACCATGTGCTGCTGCAGCCTTTACGGTAATCTGACCACATTCAATTCAGACTTGTGCCATGGTAAAAGTGTTACAGAAACATTAGTACGGCTGCGCAAGTAAGATTGCCTTCATGACTTTTATGTAAAAGTGACTAGGGGGCTTAGACCAACATGTTAAATTTAATCAGATTAATGTCAGAGGGGTGCATGTCTGAAAAGGGCTTTAGTTATGTGGATGATGACAACCACAGCTTTACAGCAGTAAAAGCTGACAGTAGGTCTAAAAAAGTACATGTGAATATATTTGATTTATTGCAGTTAAATTAAACTTCAACATTAGGAGCTGTCTCTCAAAGTGCTTTAACATCTGCGCTGTGTGAAGTCACTCAGTCTATTAACTACACTGGCTCAATCAGTACCCCAGTGGAATTAATTGGTTTTTGAGAAGTCCATGTAGACGCAGCGGGGGAAAGATAACCCAAGTGGTACACAGTCTCTATTCCCCGTGTCCACTGGGTCAAAATTACCATCAATCTGGACAGCAGCAGTGCAAGCTTGGCTGAGCACAAGGTTTAGTTTACAGCACGGTGGGCATGCTGCCACGCTGTTCAGTTCCTCAAGTATGGTGATCTACTTTCAGTCAGCACAGTCCAGCTCTACTTAACTACAATGATCTTAAAAGAATTTCTAAGCAAAAATTACTTTACTTTTGAGCCCACACTGTCCTGTGATGTCAAAAACTGAAAAATGTCTCTGGCTAGCTGGCCTTACAGCTGCCAAACAACTAATAGCTTGTAGATGGAAAGCTCCTCATTCTGTCAGTATATAAAGATGGCTGACTTGACGTCATAGACATAGCAAGCATGGAGCACCGGGCTGCCAACATTCACCAGGCAAAAAAAAAGAGAAAAGATTTCACACTGGAAACATGCAATCACTATAATGAAACCCTTAATGTAGCTGTTCTCTGTGTCCATAAGGTCCAGGTTGGATGGGGTGGGAGGGATATGGGAAGGGGAGGGGGGTTGGTTACTAACATTTGTTATGAGTTATATAAAAAAGGCCCCTTTCAAAGAAAATACACTTTACAATTTGGCATAATCAAATGACATTTAAAAACTCCCTGGCCACTTTATTAGGTACACCTATACAATCTAATGCAATCCAGTACAACAGCTCTGCCACATACTCTACCTTTATGAAGCTTATAATGGCCAGTTTTTGTTAAAACTTTCCGAGAGGTGGTCATTCAACTGTAAGTTTATTACTGAGGTCATAGTTTGTGGTGTTGTTGTACTGGACCCCCATGTATTCAAATGAGGTGGGCAAAACATTACCTACCTCCTATATTATCATCTTTGTAAAGGTAGAATTTAGATTTTACAGGTGTACCTGACAAAGTGGCCTCTGTGTGTGTGTGTGTGTGTGTGTCTGCGTGTGTGTGTATATAATACCTTTGTAATATTTTTTTCATTGCTTTTGTATTGCACATACTACAAAAGTGTACATATTAATAATTTCAATTTCACAATATGTAGACTAGCATCTCACTACACATTGTACTTGATGATGTATGTGACAAATTAAGATTTGATTTGATTTTAACAATATGGAATCATCTTAAATCATCTCTTGGATGTAGTAGCATTTGGAGATATGAAAATATATACCAAGGCTGATTTCAGGTTAAGCATTAATTACGTACTGTGATATTTCAGAGGAGGCCCCTCGGGACCTGGGGTAGTTAGGGAGTTCAACTTCTCTCTTCTTCTCTAATCAGTTTGATTCTGAGGTAAACAATCCATTTGATATCTCTAAGCCATCCTCGTCTCTCCCCCTCAAGTCATTCTGCCTCTGCTAACAATGTGACACACACTTCCTTTTCCTAAGATTTCTCCATGTGCCTCACGCAGGCTCACTGTAAAGGATGAGGCAGGTGGGCAGAGAGTGGCCGCATGGGGCCGGAGGTGAGGTGGACAGAAAAGGCTAGGTAGACGACTGACAGCCAGCAGACAGCAGCTCCTGAGGTTTCCATTACCTGAGACACCGTGCCCAGCTACTGTCACCTTAGAAGGAACAGCATTCTCAACTTCAGTATGAACTCAAACAGGGACACCAGTTATGCAAGATTCAGGATACTGTCATAACAGACAGAATATACAAACACATACTGCTGGCTGTCAGGAGTGATATGACACTGTGATTGTGTCAGTTACTACGTTTACATGCACAAAATATTAAATTTTTTGTCCTACTAAGTCCTACTAAGCTGTTTATATGGCTACTGAAAATGAATATTCCACTAATATTCACGTTTACATGCTGCCATGCATACTCTGATTGTTTGATAAGGGTCGATGCCCTAACATGTCGTTTATTACGTCAATATATGGAAAAGTGGAACAGCTGGAGCCATTTTGCTTCTTTGTGTCAAAATAGGATTTTTTTGCCACTGGTGGCGGACTTGTTTGACCATGCAAACCAGGGTGGGAAATATTTTCATATTTTACCAGCATTTGGCTGGTGACTGGTGCTAACTCAGCCTCCCTCTTTCATTCGTTCAGCCACCTTCTTGAAAAGGTTGCGTTGCGATATTTGTGCTTATCCAAAAGCCTGTTGATATCCAAGTCTTTCATAATGTTTAAAGGTAGGTGTGTTTCTCCTTCCCACCAGAAATGTAGGCTTTTCTTTGGTGCATGCATCTCTACCCAAGACTTGCAAACCGTTGGCTAGTTGGTTTGTTTACAACGCACAGAGCTGACCGTAACAGGCAAGAGGCCATGTGTTGCAAACTGTGGGAAAAAAAATCCAATTGGTACGCATATTCCGAATGTGCATACATTCGGAATGAGGCCTAATTCGGAATATCCAAACGGAAGATGCTGTTTACATGATTCGTATCAAATACGGAATAATAGTGGAAAGTTAGTGTGTATGTAAACGTAGTCACTGTAATGGTGTTAATTGTACTGCTGCTTGCACTTTACAGCAACTGCACTATTGCCAGGCTGTCACAAATTGAGCAATCACTAATCTTTGAAATTGAGTTTTTTCCCCCGATGTAAATCAGTAAGGAGAAAATCTCTACTCATTACCCAGTCTGAGGTAACATGTTGCTTATAATGTTCCTGAACTGGATGGCATCACATGGTGGAGCAACCTAAAGAATAAAAGAGAATGACAGCAAGGAAAAGTCAACAAACCACTAACCAATATTTCTGTGTGAAACATTTTTGTGGTGCCTTTTATTCCTCACTGTGAGCGCTTGAATTCAGGGCAACAATCTAGTTTAGACCGACAAAATGTTAACAAAATGTGCAGAGGCAGCCGGCAGGCCTGAATACACAATAGAGTAGGGAGTCAATGAAAACAAAACAGACCCCCACAGGCACTAACTCTCCTCTCCTAATCACTCATATGCACACACACACACACACACACACACACACTCACAGAGAAGGCTGGTAAATACTATCCATTACAGCACGTACACTGCTGTAACCTCAAGCTAGACTTTAATGACTGTTAGACAAGGTGACCAGAAATTAAACAAAACTGTGACGTGAAGCTACATTATTTCTCTGATCCTAATGTATGTGGCAGGGGCTTTTGGCCTTCATAAGTCATTATAGTAGCATTAAAAATCAATAACAAATTAGATGCAGTAATCTAATTCACTCAGGGTAAAAGAGACCCATCCATAGGTCTTAACTTCCCTAAATCTAGTGGGTGAAAAGGTTTCAGTAGGAGAGTCAGATCAACTACAGTTTTACTGACTGATCGTAGGGGAAATGTGAGAGAAACATGAGGTGTAGTATAGCCCTTTGTCCCGTGGCGCCTGCGATGGCGCGCATATCGGTGCCTGTATACAATGCTGCAGCATTGGTTTACTTGAGCCGTCACATACGTGGGGGGGAGGTTGCATTTCAGGATAAGTGTCAGTGAGCTTTAGTGGTGGACTGCTTGGATTTAGCTTCTCAACCCCAACACATATTGTCTTCCTTGTGCTTAGATAGATGCCACCAAAGACAAGAGTGAGAAGGGTGTTTCATAAGCTGGACAAAAACAAGGCAGCAGGTCCAGACCACCGAACCCCAGCTTTACTAAGCCACTGCTCAGACTAACTGGCCCCAGTCTTTACGGACATCTATAACTCCTCACTTAGCCAACAAAAGGTCACCGCTCCTTTCAACAACTGAACCATTAACCCCATTCCAAAAACAACAAAAATGTCTGGCCTCAATTATTACAGGTCTGTAAGCCCTGACATCAGTGGCTATGAAGGCATTCGAGCACACAGTCTTGGCACACATTAAACCAGTCACATCCCCCCTGATGGACCCACTACAATTTGCATATCACCCAAACTGGTCCACAGATGATGCAGTCAACCTGGCACTGCACTTCACCCTCCAACATCTGGAGCCCAAATATACCTATGCAAGAATTCAGTTCATCGATTTCAGTTCCGCTTTTAATAATATCAACCCTCTCAAGCAGTTCAGGAAACTCCAGGACGTGAACATTAACACCTTTGGATCCAAGATTCCTGGAAGTTGTCAGATTCAACAACATCACTGCTTACCCCCTCATCACCAGCATGGGGTGCCACCTGGATGCGTTCTGTCCACGTTGCTCTTCTCCCTCTTTACCAATGATTTCAGATCAACATCAAACCCCCATCAAGATTGTGAAATACGCAGACGACACTACAATTGCAGGACTGATCTCGAAAACAATGAAGATGCCAACAGGATGGAGGCAGAGAAGTCAGTCAACTGGTGCAGGGAGAATGACCTGGTCCTGAACAGACAGCCAACCAATTACAATAACCGACTCCTTCAAGTTCCTTGGAACACACATCAGCAGTAACCTGAGACAACTCAAAAAACACAGTCAGGCAGTGACTAGTCCAATTTTACACAGTCATAATAATCCAGAGCATCCTGTCACTAATTACTGTTTGGTATGGAAACACACCTAAGCACACAACAAAGAAAATGAACAGAAATATCACCAGAGCATCAAAGATCATAGGCTGCAAACTCTTCATACTGGACTCCCTATACACACAACGCACCATGGATAAATCTGACGATTATTTTCTTGATTAATCGTTTTGTCTATTAAATGTCAAAGAATTGTGAAAAATTCCCATCACAATATTCCAAAGCCCATGGACACACATACAACAATAGGCATTTTCGGACCAGAGGAACTTTTTCATAGTTCTAACAGTTGGAGGGGACGATCTGATTTGAAGGACTTTTTTTAGCTCCTACTTTAGAGTACCTGTACCGAAGTGTACGTGATTGGTCCAGACGTAAGTGTATGTTGATTGGTCGAGTACATGAGCCAATGTAGCACCGGCAACCGCCATCTTTAAAACCTGTGTAACAGCTCGTAACGGTAGCCTTAAAAAATGGACCGACAGTGAAGTCCAGGCTTTATTGAGCGTATTTGCGACACGGACATACAATGCGAGTTTGACTCGTCAAAGTGGAATCTAAAATTCTTGTGTGAGTGGCGTTGCTATACCAACCGCCAGCCAGCTTGTGTCACTTCAGCGTTCCTATTGGCAGTGCTAATGCAAACAGAAAAAAAGCCCTTGAGGGTATGTAGTTCTCGGGGGAGCTCCCCAGTGGGCAGTTCCTCTGGGGGAGTCCCCAGAACTGTTTGGTCCAAAAACGCCTAATGTCAACAGTCCAAAACCCAAAGACATTAAACTTACAATGACATAAAAAAGCGAAAATACTCACATTTAAGAAGCTGGTACCAGCAAATGACTAGCATTTTTGCTTGAAAAATTACTAAAAAAAATGATCAATCATCAAAATTGTTGCTGATTGATTACCAACTAATCAAACAATCCCCTAATCATTTCAGCTCTGTGTAAATCTACTAAAAACTACTAGCCAACAAAATAAGTTCTGTATTAGTATAACAAAGACGTTCTTAATTTGTTGTAATATCCACATTCTATTGCTTTTGCCATTATTATGTTTAAGTATCTCGGATACAGTCTGTTCTGTGATGCTGAAATTACCCAAAGTTCATTGTAATCCATTCTTAAACACTACAGATGAATAAATATAATGTTTATGTTCATAACTATATGAGAAACATAAGAAAACAGTGTATGCCACAAAGGCATGCATGAGGAAAACCAAGAGTGATCATACTGCTTTTTTGGATGCTTATCTGAGAAGATATATAAGCGATATCATGTGCGTAATCAAATATAATGGACTGGCACTGGGGGTGCATCTGCAGTCAACGCCTCCTGTCTCACACATCACCAACTCTTAACACGCCTGTGGGCAGCCAGTACGATTGTGTACACAAGAGATGGGCGAGTGGGACACTGTGTATGTGGTGAGGCCAATCTGCTAAATGAATGATGATTTTATATCAGTTAAATGTCAGCTCTGAAGTTCAACCCTTATCAGAAAATGTCAGGGAGTGCTCTTTAAGAATAAAATCAATGGGACCTTCTAAGTGTCCAGTAGGAACTCACAAACATCAATAGCTAAACACTCCTTAAGACATACTTGACTTAAAAGTGGCAGTCTATTTTAAAATTCCTTCAACCAGAAGAAACTGGCAGAAAATGCTGCTGTTGAACAAAACAAGCAGTGCATTGTTAAGTAGGTTGAGGTATGGAAATGTCATATACACATGCAGTGCAGCGGATGTGTTTTCCCAGCATCCACCAAATGTTACAGGATGTGCCTACAGCTTCCAGTGGTGATCCATATGAGAAATTGTCCAGTTGTATGTTGAAACACATACTATATGCTGAAGATTTTGGCCCAAATTTGTTTAACAATGTCGGATTACTGCCAGCTTTGCCAGGGAACTGAGTAACTTACTACAACTTTTGGGTAGTGTAGAAAGGGTCCAAAATTAACTGTTTTGTACTCAGACCAAATGTCTAGTGAATGTTCAAATGTTGCCAGCCACTTAATAGATTAACATTGTTTTTTTTGGCTGGTGAGTGATGCAAATCTACCAGCAATTTGCATATTTTAACAGCATTTGGCTGGTGGCTGGTGCTGATTCTGAGCTCTGAGTGTAGAGTACTTTTTGTGGCTGAAAAGTATGCTACTGGTCCCAGGCAATATTAAATAGTTTACTCAAAAAAAACAGAAACTTTTCAATTGGAGGGTCCTAGCCAAAACTTAACTCTATCTCTTCATGAAACAGTTGTATATACAGTTGAAATAACCCGCTGCTTCGAGCAATAGTCTAGTTAAGTCAGTATTCATATGTTCATATGATACAAAGGATGTGACCCTGTACCTGTTTAATATCAGTATGTTATCAATCAAAACTACAGATAGGTCACGAGGGCGTAGCCTTTAGCAGTCTCCCAAAATACCAGTTTATCAGCTGCACCTGTCCCTGTATCCTTGCCTTCTCGTCGCCTCTTACCTTCTCGTTTATGGCACAGCTCCGCCGAAGGCTGGCATTGCTTCGGAAAGTCTGGAAACGCACGCCTGGTGAAACTATCCCGGTCTCCACACACAGCTGAACTCACAGACTGAACTTTCCCGTTAACTCACATTGCTGTTAACTAACGGTGGTGATGCTGCCAGCCCAGCCCGCGGATGACGTGCTGCATTCATGGGCTCCTCCCAAATTCCTGTTTCAGGAGGTTGTGAAGCTGTAAAAGAAACTTGTTGACGCTGATTTAAGTGTTTGTGGTCGGAAAAATTAATAAAAATATGTGTTCGGTGACCATTCAGTATTCTGTGAAATTAAGCATCAAACAGCTAGTTTTTATTCCAGCAGCAAGATGCAAGTAAAATGGCTTATTTTGTATTTTTATGTATGAAAATCTCGTCCGTGTTGTTTTCTAGAGCACCCGAAGGCAGCACACGCAGGGGAAAGTGACCGATGAGTATATTTGAGAGAGGACAGGGGTATTTTTACCTGAATGTGACGTGTCTGAATTTTGTAAGTAGACTATTTGCATAGGCTAATAGTAGGATCATTGTCTATTCATCTACTGGGGGGGGGCGGGTTTCAATACGTTATGTTAGTTTTAGTTGAAAACATATTATACATATAACTTTTTCCATCCATCCACACGTTTGTAAATGTGTAATAAGACTTTTAGCAATGCTTTGTACTTTGCCAGGTTGTGAAAAATCCCATTGGCATGTAGCATGTAGTTAAACTTTCTATTTGGTAACAATGCAGTTATAAATGTTGGTGATCCATCAATAAATGCTAAAAGTAAAGCTCGTGGTATCTCACTTTCTAGTAGACCTGCAGTTTATAAATGCTAATAAATCATTATTATAGGGTTAATAGAACAGATGTTCTATTAATGGCTTATGACTGATCTATAAAGCATTAATTAATTATTCATTAATAAAGCCATTTGTTAGAACTTACAACCCTTTTATAAAGGGTGCCTTATAAGAAAGTGGTATCGTAAAGGTTACTAGCGACATGTAAACTCAGTGAATGAATGAGAACAAGGGAAAAGTGTTATACGTCAAAATATTTCAGAAAAAATGAATAGATGGAAGAACCAGCCGTAGACTAAACTAAAATTTAACCTAGTTTTGTGGTCAAATAAGAGCAGTTTATAACTAGTCTAATTCCAGTCCTATATGCTGTAATCCTGTTTTCTGCTGATTCATGAGTTTTGGGTCATTTAGGACAGGATCATCCCCCACAGTAACGTGAACTGTGAACCTGTCATGTATCACACAGTCAAGAACCCACCACTTACATTAGATAAAATATACCGAAAACTAGTGAGTGAGACTGCATGGACAGTGTGTATACCATAAACTGTATGTCTATTTCATGCAGATTGTTTTTTTGTTTTTTCCAGAGGTTTTACTACTTGAAATAAATAATTAACTGCAAAATAAGCAAATAGTGTTTTATTATGGCACAAACCAGTGTACAGTTATTTTGAAAATAACTTTGAAGCCAATGCAAAATTAAAACCATTTAAAATCAACCCCAAAAATCTGCATTAAAAAGTAAATAAAAAGATCGATGATTGCACACTTTGTAATGTTCCTTTTGCAAAGTACCTATACCTATAGTGCCTAAACCTATAATTATAGTCTAAAAGCAAATATGTGTTGATTGTTTAGATTGAGTGTGTTAGCATGTCTGCATTGCAGTTTTCAGTAGGGTTCAGCCTTTGGTTGGTTTGACAATCACTGAGCTGCCGGTGAACATCGTGGGGAAGAACTCCACCATGAACTTGTTCTTCAGTCGGTGCAGGAAGGAGACATATCTCACCCCAGGTCCATAGCCAGAGAACACATGTGACACCTGCAGGCCAACAGAGAGACATGCAATGAAAAATTGGATTCCTTCCTTCAACACAGGGGAGATTACTCTACCTGTCTGGGGGACTCAGTAACTCACCTCCTTCCACGTGTGTGAGTAAGTGCTGAGGTCCTCGGTGGGGTCGACAGTGTGCTCTGAGATCACTGTGCTTTTGTCAGCACCCAGTAACTTAACATGCAGCTGATAGATGGACTTGTGCAGCTGACTCTCCTCATACCTGACAAAATTACAGATAATCCAAAGTTTATGTTGTGCCAAGAAATCATTATAAAATGTAGTTTAGCAATTTCATCAAAGGATGTTCATGAGTTGACACATGGCAGCACACTGAATGCTGCCAAACCTAGAATTAAAAAAACTATTAAGAAGTGGGTAACGCCTTATTTTACACGTCTTTAATTTCAAATGCATTTTCTAATCACTTCCAATACGTTTCCTGGAAAGAACTATGTAATTTGGTATTAATTTTAGGGAAAATAGAGACAGTGTTCAACTGGTAAAGTTCTCATTGATTAATTCCAGTAAATTACCACCGTCACCTGGAGAGGCAAACCTGCATGACATGCACAGATTGTGAAACATGCTGTACAGGGTGTCATCTACATGTGGACCAACCAAGCTGATAAGACCACAGTGATAAGTAATCACACATGGTCTGTTATAAGGACTGGAGGTGGGTGGGGGATGATCATTAACCCACCAGTCTTGGATGACTATTTCAGGCTGAAAATCATCCAGCAGCTCTTCCCACAGTCCCTCTGCCTTCAGGTCCACCACCTGCTCCATGGAGAACCAGCTGAGGACAAGAGAGCAGACTCAAGAGTCAAATTTTCCGCATGCTCATTATTTGGGATAAACTCATTGGTAATCAATAACATGCTCTTTGGTAATCCCCGTTATAACCAGCTGTATGTTAAATATCTGATCCCCAGTAACATCCACCTGTATTGAGGCAGGTGACAGATCACAACACCTGCCGGGATGCCACTGGTATCATAGGGCAGGATTTCCGTGGACGTGGTCCAGCCACTGAAGTCACCTATGAATTAAGAGAAACGTTTACCTGATCCTAGACTTAACAAAACTTCATTCATTTCCTTTGAATTCATTTGCTGCCAGACATGCTGATCACGTCTGTCACTCACCATCAGGTTGAAAACGTGGAGGTCCATGCGTTGGCACTTCGGGCAGCTCAGGTTCGGGTGGAGGCGTGTCCTTACTCAAACCTGTGTGAGAAATAAGACAAAGGGTCAATTGAAAATGGCACCACACCTACTGAAGCCACTGGAATCCCACTGTAAATATCCCAAAGCCAAAGAATATATCTTTCTGACAGGGTCACTGGGTGTGCCTGTGTGTGTAAAACACACATTTTAAGTATTAGTCAGCAGCTCATAGAGCACAATGGTTTATTTAAGCAGATAAGGCTGCATTAAGGAAATCATATGAGTTTAGGGGCTACAATGATAAGTGCACATCTCTGTAGAGCCCACAGAATAAATACCAAACATCAAAACCAAACCAAGAACAGCAATGAATAAAGAAACGCCCTCAGAGTATAATCTTGCATTAAACTTCTCCAAACCGTTAGTCAGATTGAACAAAGTTGCTTAATAATGTTTGAAAAAATTGAATAAGGAAGTCTGCGCCTTATTGGCTCAATTTTTCCATGTGTTACTGGAGTTTAACAGTAGAAGGCTACTGACTATTAACAGTATGTTGTACTACTTTAACAAGTAAACCTGAAACTTTGGAAACAACTGAAATCACTTTGAAACACCCATTCTCAAGTTATTATAATAAGTAGGCTGAAATGTACACCAACATCTGTATCAGCACTGAACTCCAAGCTCACTGTAGATCAGTAGTGAAGTCTGACCCCTCCTCTGGATCAGCACTGTAAAGGAAAACAGTTTCTATCAGTGTTGTGGTACCGTGAGGCGCGGGGTTCCGCAGCAAATTTCTCCCCAGCGGTTTGGCTTCGTACACGGACTTCCAGTCCAGGCTGTCGGGCATCGGCGCGCCCTGCAGACTCCATTCAGCCTCACATTTCTTCTTCCATTCAGCGGCGGACATCGTGCGGCCAGATACTGTGCAATCTTATACTGATTCATCCAGGAAGTGTGTGAGGATATTTGTAACAGTCTTCCCCGCCACACCCCAGCGGGGCAGTCAGCTGGCAGAGCGCGCTGCTGCCGGCCTCTTAAAGCCACAGGAGTTTAATAGTGTTTCCAATAGAGGACCATAACCCGGTTTCTAGTAAGTCTAAAAGTGTGTTTCAGGATTTACAAAAATGTATCCTGTTTGCATACAGTAGGCCAAATTGCAAGTCGTATTATTATACTAGTACAATTGTTGATCAAATACATTAACACTTATCTTATTCTCCTGTTTATCTTTCACTAACTCATGTACTTTTTGTTTTTATCTAAAGGAAAAAATAAAAAGGCTCCATAGTCTAAATGAAAGTGATCACAAAACAGATAACTGTATTAAAGCAGGAATGTGATAGGAGGACAAAGTGGAATAGCAACATGTAAAAATGTTAATCCTTTTTAATCACTTTTTATGTTAGAAGCATAATTAATCACTGTGTAAATTGTGTTTAATCGCATCAGTAAATGAATTATAATTTACCGCTGGTATAGTTTATTGGCATTCCAGATGCATACTCCACAGAACACACCTTTGAGCAATAAATCTCTTATATTCTACAGTTTTATCAGCCTGTCTGCTAGCTCTTATTGTTTCTTCCCCAAGCACTTTACCCCTATATGATCACTCCATGGTAACAGGACTATTGTAGAGACACTGCTGCCCTGACCTTTGCACTGCTTAGATCAATGTATGCTTATGGTGCACTGATAGCCTATGGATCAAAATGCAAGCTTTATGTATTCAAATGTAAAATGTAACTTTTACAAACCCAACCTGCTTTGCCATATACAGTGGGTAAAATAAGTATTGAACACATCAACATTTTTCTCA